>JZLH01S0608523.1:7219-32543 GCA_001188425.1 Eucidaris tribuloides | reverse complement strand
AACGCGGTCTGAAATAGCCCAGTTAAAATAGGGTTAAGGCATCCCCAGTTGTGTATTGGTTGTATATACGTATTGACTAAGTATGAGATATCTTGGGATGGGGTCTATGGAAAATGTTTATTATATCAAAATCAAATCATCTTCCAACCAGTTAAGTAAATTTTACCATCCATTTATGACATGGATAATTTCAAAGCCTTTTTGTCCTTGTAGTTGTAAGGACTACCCAAATTTGTACATAGTAAAACCTTTCATCTAAATGCAGTTTTATTTGAGTTTTCCTGGACTTAATTTTGTGTTTAACCTCTTCAACCCTTTGCCTCCGAGATCCTGTAATTCCCATAGATTTCCTGGTTCCTGTAGTTAGTGGGTTAACATAATTTTATTGACAATAACAATACATAATCTTTCCCTCTCTCATCCAGACACAGGCAATCATTTGAAGAGATCTTACCACAGGCACCAGCAGACGCCGTAGACCTAGTACGTAAGCTATTACAATTCAACCCTGACAAGAGGTTAACAGCTAAACAGGCACTGGCACATCCATATGTCGCAAGGTGAGAATAAAAATCATAATATCTTTCATAAATGTTACATATTAACATTCATCATTAGTACATGTTACTGTGTTAAATTTTATTCCTTTACATATTGTAGATAATATGCCGTTGTAAACAATTTTCATATCTAAGGTATTTTTCTGATGTCTAGCATGACAATTTCATAATTTATACGCTGAATATTTCGCGTTGGTTTTATTTTCTCGAATTTCGCGACTTACTGAACGCGAAAATTTTCAATTCCTTATATTTCTGTAGAAAGTGAATGCAAATACAATGAAATCGCGAAAATAAACTCTCCCGAATTCCCCGTCTTGAAGCAAAATTGCAAAAATATATGTACGCGAAATATATGGCGTATACAGTACTTTTCGAAAAATTGACGAAAGATTTGTCAGATGGACCAAAACCATACTTTGAATTGAATATTTTCTATGTGAAACATTTGTAGAGAAGTTAACTGTATAAACTATTGAGATGGTGCCGTGGATGAGTGAAACATATTCTACATCATCTATTGTTCTTTTTTTTCAGGTTTCGGACACCTTCCAGTGAAATAGAATTAAATTATGATGTACTCCCACCGTTAGATGATGATGTTCAGCTCTCGGTCATGGAATACAGGTCAAAACTAATGAGAATTGATGTCTCTTTGTGAAATATATGTGAGATCATATCTGGACAACGCCCTCTGAAGACAACTCCTGCCGGAGGACAACTCCCACGTGGACCACTCCCTCATTGTCCTCCAGGGGAGTTGTCCTTGGGGTATTTATTCTTGGGGGGAAGTTATCCACTGGGGGAGTTGTCCTTGCAGACAGTTGTTCCTCTGGGAAAATTGTCCTCTGGGGGAGCTCTCTCGCTTGCTTCATGGACCACAGCCAGCGATATCTTGTTCTTGGTCCACAATGGGGTAACTTCAATAAACAGGTCATTGATGAAAAAAACTTTCTTAACTTCCAAATATGTCATAAAAACTGGTTAGAAGGTCATATTATCCTCCCTACCCCCCCCCCCCAAAAAAAAAGATAATAAATAAAAATAAATAAAAATATACAAAAAAAATAAAATCTGTAAATTGATGAAGTAATATATTAATAAATGAATGAGGAAATACATAGAAGTATAAATAATAAGTGATAAATAAGTAAATAAAATAAATAAATGTAGAACAGAAGAAATGGGTGTCAAGGTGCATTATCTGAATGATCATCTTTCTTGAGTCATCAGTAGTTGATTCATCCTGAGTGTATATGAATTTATATATGTTTAACTGTTTTTAAAACTTGTGTAGTTTGGCCATTTGGGTCACAAGAAGACACAAATAAATCCATCTATCTATCCTTACCATTTGCAGGTGAATTTGTTAATTAGGTATCACTTCCATTACTTTTTGTGTTCATAGATGATCAGGGAAAAGAGAGCGAGGCACAGATTACAGCTACGAGAGGCACAAAAGGCCCCACCACCACAACAAATTCAGAGAAGGGGGAGTCATTCCTCCACCCCACCCTCAGACAACAATCATTCCAGCCCCGTGGTGAATGGCGTGACGGCCTCGGCCCGGTCCAACCACAGCAACCTAGGCAGCAGTAGACCGACTGGGAGACAGAGACCGCAGGTTGGGGCCTCGGGAGCGGCAGGTGCGGCATCGCATTCCACGTATACAGGTAGGGGGACTTTTACACTCGTCAGTATTTGCTTCAGTTTGATGTATTTGTGTGAACTGGGTTTACTGTTTGGTTATATCTCATTTAAAGCCAACTGTTGAGCTGTGTGATTGTAAAACAGTCTATCATGTCATTTGCTTGGTTTTCTTTCTGCAAAGTACATGTATTTTTCTCGTACTAGTTTTCAATACCTTTGATTTGATTCGTGTGTAACTGAAGTCATTAAAGTATTGTTTTAATTGTGATTTCTATGTGTAGACAATGTGAGTAGCTTGTGTGTAGGTACTAGAAGTAGAACCCTAAATGAAAAGCACCACCATTCATATACTGCTGTGATGGAAATATATGTGTGTTTTACTAGCTGTGGTGTTTTTCTGTTGTCATTCAAACATCCTTTAATGATAATACTACAAAAAGAATAACATGATTCAACTTGTAACCGTTTTTACCAGCTGCTCATATACATGTTGAGTCTGCATGTACTGTAGTTTCTTCAATGTGCGTTAACAAATCGTATTTTCTCCAAGTGGATGTAATTATTTTTCAAACGTCCTTTTATTTATTTACTCTTTCATGTTTGTTGTTTTCCTTCCAAACCATTTGCTGTGATCTTTGTGCCCATGCATGTGTTCTTGGCTGTTTTCTGTGTGCCTGTCCATACCTCAGAGGCCCGCAAACACAGGCCTCCACTAGGGGCCACCTCCGCCAGTAACGGACATTCCCCCAGCAAGAGGCTCCATCACACCAGCAGTTCCCCCATGCTGCATGCAGGTGAATAAAGGGCAAACTCTATCATTTTCATTCAACAAGTGATGCACCACATGGAATACTGGGGTACAGTTGTTCCTGGCGTGACATTGTACCCCTGGGGTACCACATTGTGTAGCTCCCTCTCGTGTCCATTAGAAGTAAAGTCTGGTGTAGGATTGGTGCAAAATATATGGGCATAAACTGATAAAAAGTCAAGGTAAAAATGATGTTAAAGTTTGTATTCTTATTAGGCCTTTACTGTTGTAAAGAATTACTCAACAAAACCTTTTGCAGTACATGTTGAAGAGATTTCAACATGGAAGTACACATCAAAAATACCTTTTAGACAGTTTGGTAACCCAGGATACAGCAGTGGTGAAAAGAAAGTAATAATTCAAAAAAATGGCGGATTTCTATTTGGAACCATAGAGTACCATTTGATGTTGTCAAATGACAGTGCTGCCAAGTCTACCTAATTCTGCATAAGGTTATCTGAAGATTTGCCAATCTCTCCACATCCAAACAATTTGAATATCTCCCTGATATAATTTATGACAGTTTTTGCTTAAATTTGTGACTTTAATTACAAATGCACCCATGATCCAAATTTTAGTTTTAGTGTAAACAAATAAAAGATGAGTCAGGTACTTTGTTTGGGTATTGTTGCTGTGCTAATTAAGAGTAATTATGTTTCTTTGATGTATTGTCTGGCTTGAAGTGTCTTGCATTGTTTGTCATTTTACATGATAACGATCATTGTTGTTATTAGATAAAATAGTTATTGTTGTAGTCTGTGTCTAGATCTGCCTGCCAGAATAAACATGTATTATGGAGTACATTGAACTTTCAGATATTGTCAAATTGAAACTTGATCGTATACCGGTATGTTTTAGCAAAGAGATCAGGACTATAGTACCTCAAAAGTTTGAATTATTATTGCTATTTATTCTGCAGTATCAGATAAAGAAGTTGCACACAAGTTTTTAAATATGAACAGATTAGCATAAATCTGTTGGAAACTATTAAAAGATATGGAAAATAGAAAACAGCATACTTTTCCTGTGGAAAACATTTTTATGCCTCCGCAACGTAGTTGCCGGAGGCATTATGTTTTCGGGTTGTCCGTCTGTCCGTTACTGGTTCTCGTTACCGTGATAACTTAAGAACCCCAGATCGGATTTTAATGTAACTAGGACCCAGTATGTACTATGAGGCACCAATGAACTGATTAGATTTTGGAGCTGAAAGGTCAAAGGTCACCGGACCTAAAATATGTCCGATTTGGGATCGTTACCGCGATAACTTGAGAATGGCCATTCGGATTTTCATGTTACTCGGGTGAAGTATGTATTATGAGCCACCAATGAACTGATTAGATTTTGGAGCTGAAAGGTCAAAGGTCAGAGGTCACCGGGCCTAAAATATGTCTGATTTGGGCTCACTACCACGATTACTTGAAAACGGCCAGTTGGATTTTGATGTAACTTGGGAGAAGTATCTATAAGGCACCAATTTACTGATTCGATTTTGGAGTTGAAAGGTCACAGGTCAAAGGTCTCAAGGCCTCATGTCCAAATTGAGCTCATTGTCACAATAATTTAAGAACTGCTTATTGGATTTTACTGTAACTTGGTCAAAGGTCACATGGGCTTATTCATCTCATTGGTCTTGCTACCATGGTAACTTGAAGTTTTACAAATTACATCAATTGGATGGGAGTGTGGACTGCAGAGGCATACCCTTCGACTGCACGCAGTCGAACTGCTCTACCGTAGTTCTTTCATGGAAGGAAAGCATATTATATTGCTTACTGTGTTAGAATTGCAGATGTATTTGTTGTGTATACATGTACATAAATATCATTTATAGTGGTATTGTGATTTGTATTCACTTGAACTAATGAGAGAAGACGTACCAAAGATATTTCAACCTGTTGGAAACAATTTGATGTTTATTTTACATACATTCCCCATAGACCTCAGCCTGAGATACGTGCATCTTGTGATAATAGTCTCCATCAGGTCAAAACTATATCAGAATTTCAGGATTAAAGAAACTTCTGGGATAGTCATTCATAGTGCATGTATGCCATCTTTTTGTCTTTCAGGTGTTGCATTTGGTCGTACGACCAAGGACGCTCCCCCACCTCAGGCCCAGACGAGACAACAACACTCTGTCAGACATGGCCTCACGAGGCAAAGAAGTCTAGAAAATATCAATGCGGTATGTCCCATGTTGCATTGTGGTGTCTACTTGTTGTACAGTTAAAGAGTTAAATCAGAGATCTGTAAAGCTGTGGTATGTATGTGAAAGTTGATTGATGGCGGTTCTGCTTAAATACTTGATGTCACACTAGAACAACTGTCTATCGACTTTGAACATGAAGTTTTCATAAATTCTTATTTTCTACGCTATTCACATAGCAACTGACCTAGTGCTCACCTTGTGAAACATTTAGATTCATCTTTACGCTCACAGCCATATCTGACACAGCAGAGATGTCATCTGCAGAAGACAACATACAGATTTATTCACATTAAAAAAAATAAAAAAATCATATCTCTTGAATGGCTCATCCAAATTTGCTCAAACTTTCCCTGCTAGATTTCTAAAGATATTTGAGATCCAGTGAACCTACATAAATGCATTGACAAACTTCTCCTTTAAGTATAAGGGTTAGTCCATGGGGTTGGGTAAAATAAAAATACAGGTATGTCCGTGAAATGCAGGTTTGAGCTTATCTATTACACAATGGAGACTAACTCATCTTTAGATAATTTTTGATGGAGTAATGACCCATGTTTCAGTTCTTTTTTACCTCTGTTACATGGACATCACATTCATATGACACTAACACAAACTTCAGTGTGTGCAATCTTAATATACCATGATGTTCAAGAACTTTTAGCATAGTTGGTTATACTTTTCAGGATTAAATCATCATTGATAGATGTAACTTGGCTGAACTGATGCTCAGTTCTGGTATGTCATAAAAGTTGACCCAACCCCATGGATGACCCGTAAATCAAAGATATGTGTATATATGTTGTTTGCCCATCTTCATTCCAACAGGGTCAACACTACGGAAACGAGAATCAGTACCACACATCCAGTTTTAGCCAACCGAGGGCATCCTCCGGCCATCATCAGCGAACGCGGTCATTCTCAGCGGGTCTACGCAACACCACTATTACGAGGGAAAGCAAGGGTCATGCGGGTGGACTAGCTGTCTCAAGTTCACGACTGGTAAACCAAATGAATCTTTAAAAAATTCTAGTTCCTTTTGATTATGCATAGGAGTAGGAATTGGAGGGCCAGAGGGATTCTGTCATTCCACTAGTAAAATGATGAAGGGAGGGGCTCTGCAAAAAGGGGGGGGGGGAGTATTGGATGGTCACCCCCTTCCCCAAATAATTCACACTGGTTATTGTCTTAACCAATAAAACACTCCTGCTAATCTGATTTTTTTTTTGCAAAGAAAAAAATCCTTTAAAAAGAGACATATCCTCCTCTACCCTCCTACAACACACATACACAAAGATGTTATTTGCCATTCCCACACTGACTATTTTTTTTTGGCATGAATTCAGCAGGTAAAGGCAATAACAAATTAAGACGCCTGTATCTGTTACATTCTTTGAATAGATTAATCTATACAAATTACACAATAGATATATCGTCAGTGGAATAAGTGTTCAAGACGCAAATAAAGGAGTGAAAAATACGATTGAAATTGTGCTTATTGATGGAGTAAGTGAATCTAAACATATAAGAAACGCAATGTTCACTCAAATATTATAAGTAATTTAGTCCTAATTCTAATATTTCTCTTGTGTTTTTGTACATTCTCCATTCTTCAGATACCTTCCCAAAGACCGGTCTCTGCCCACGAAAGTCGTCAACCGCTCTCGCACGGCCGCAAGCAGTTCGAAATGAAAAACGTGTCCTCGGTGGGTGCCCCTAAGTCAACATTCGGTAGTTATTCACAGGCTCACGGAACGATATCAGCCAGCAGCCTGGCCAAACTCCAGGGCAGATAGTACTTTGTGATACCATTGGGACTATTTTCCGAAGACTCTTCATGATCTTGAAATATTATCAACCTAGTCAGCATTTGTGACTGTTTAACCCTGATAGTGCTGCTGAATTCGGTGAATTCACAAAGGGTAAACTACTGAACTTGGGCCCTTCAATTCACCTATTCAATTTATGATCTTGCAATGTACTGAGACTGTGAGAGGTACATGCGACTAATTCTGGTACCGTGAAACCTGTCTATAGTGGCCACCCAAGGAAACAAAAAATGTGGCCTTTACAGACAGGTGGCTGCAATAAACAGGTTTTAAACACACCATTTGTCTCCAGGGCAATCATTTCCATGGCGACTATACTGCCCCCCCCCCCCCCATGACAAAAGGGCATAACTGACATTTTTTTTTCAAAATTGAGTTATATAGTGTAGGGGACTCAGTACATCATATTTAACATGCAGAACAAAAAAAAAATATTAATAAGAAGTTTCCCTTTGTCTCATAATCTGCTTGTTAAAATGACACTGAATAGGGCTTTATGTGTTGAACAAAATACATTTTGCTCAATATCTCCAAAACACTGAAATGTCAGTTGTGCCCTTTTGTCATGGGGGGGGGGGCAGTATAGGCAGGTTGGCTGCTATAGAGAGGTGGCCACTAACACAGTTGTTACTATATTACTATAGCTTACTGTCTTTCCATAATTGATTTGGGTGTACATGTTGCTATATTATCTCTTTGTGACGTATATAAGGCATATACAGTCCTCATAATGTGGCAAAAACACCTGTAACATGTTGGAGACTAAGAACAAGATATAATTTGAAAATACTTTTACCAGAAGCAAAAAGTTGGGGAAAGTGAGGAAATCAATTAATTTTCTCACTTTCAAGTCCAGAGAAAATCATTTATTCAAGATATTTTTAAAGTGACCCTTGATTTATTTGTGGAATGATGCTTGCTAGTTTTGGTGTTGATGTATTTAACTCACTTTAAAAATGTTAAAAATGGTCATGGAAATACACATTTTTATGCTAGGGAAAGTCAGGGGAAGTCAGGGAATTTTGAAAATGTATAAGTTTTCAAACCCTGGATGGCAAATTATGTCCTCTCCAGTACTCCTTGTTGACTTATGTCAACAAGGACAAGTGAAGATATGTTAACAACCAGTATTATCAAGTGGCTCTCAGTAACATTCCTTTAATATAGGACCATCTATTTATTGAATTGTAATATGGGGTTGCCTGTCCAAGTGTAAAGCAGCAGGTACTGCATGCATTAAAGTCTGTGTTCTTGATTATCAAGAAATAGGTTAAACCCGTTTATCATGTAAAAATTCACGTAATTCACCCTCATGCTAAAAAGTTGGTTTCCCTCAGTCATCACTGTAAGGCTTGTTGAAAATTAAAATAACCACATGTAAGCTGTGAACATCACTCTTTGATTGTCAAATTAAATGACAATGTGATTTGTGTATCATCTATGGAAAGGTGAATACATGTAGTTTTGGTGTGCAAATCACGGAAAAATCTTTATCGTTTCAGCCAAACCATTCCCTGCTCCTATGATACCCTGCACAATTGGCGGAAATTACTCACGCTACATTCGTGCATTCCTTCCCTACTCCTGCAGTGGCCCACACATTTCGAGGAAGTTACTCATGTTACATTAATATTTTCCTTATGTGTGACTCAAAATCCATTTAGAATGAAAGATAATATGTCATTGAATTACTGTTTCATGTGAAATATTAAAGTTGGTATTAATTCCTCTGAGCCCTGTATAAATCATTCCCGTATTTGCCCAGGGTAGTGTATTGTTTTTGAAATATTTATTCCCATTTCAATTCTAATTTGAGATATGTGCTCTAAACCCAAACAGTAAATGTGTACATAATTGACATTGACAATGTTAACATTCCATATATATTTCTGTCCTGTGTGTATTCCAATCTTTTGTGAGCAGTACTATTTACTGACTTACCTTGTGTTACCAAAGCCATGCTTTTACAACTTTTTAAATGAAGTTTAGATGAAGTTTCCTTCCAAATGTGTTTTGATTTGTAGCGTGCTCTCCAGACTATATGTGTTCTCATAAAATAGTATTTCATCCAATAGTTGTGAATAGATGAGATTTGTTGCTAATTGTATGTTCTTTTTCGAGAATCAAAGACAGTAATTGTATTCATGATAATGTATTCAACAAATAAACTGAACAGTCCAAAGTCTTGTTAGCCTTCAGGGACCATCTGCTCTGATATTATGTCGTATTTAAAGGTTAGTGACATGATTGGGAACACTTGAAAATGCCTCAAGAACCAAATGAGTTAAAATATAGACCAACTATACACTAGCAGGAGTGGATCTCCCATCTGGGAGGATTTGTCTGTAAATTGTGTACTTAAGGAGAATCAAGCATAAACATAGGAGTATCTTAATTTTATCTGGGGAGGATAAAAATAAGCCCCATTGAGAGCCACACAGCAGGTTTCCGTGGTACAAGTGATATTGACATTGTTTATTTTAGAATGAGTCAACGTTTGACTACAAGATTTTCACAAAACCTTGCATAGTTTACTTGATTCTAGAGTAGTTTCAGCCCAAGTTGAGGACTACACCCAATCATGTCATTTACCTTAAACCTATTAGAGACTAAGAATGATATATATCTTGGACTGGGTTCTATGGATAATACATGTTTTTTTTTATCAAATCATCTCCAATGGGTTAACATATTCTCCCATGTGATGATTGCATTGGATCAAACTTAATAAATTGTATTATCAAGCAAAGATAATTTCCCATCATCTTCAGTATACTTTCAGTGTCTCTGTCCAAACTTAAAAGAGCCTCTGTGACAGACTAATTCACACCAACCAATCCCACTTATTGTGTCTTTTGTGACAATATACAATTCCAGTCCTGAATATTTCATTTTAATGAAAATATATTTCTTGTGACTTATGTGAAACTCATATTACAGGGGAAAGAGTTTTTTGATTAAGGTTACCCATTTTTCACAATAGTGACACCCTTTTGGGGGGGGGGGGGCTTGTTAATGCCATTGTATCATAGAAAAGGTTCTATTTAAAGATTGTGTCATTAATTTGCACGTCAAAAAACACCTGAATGAATGAAATCAGCTGAAATCATATCCAATGTGAAGATTAATATAAATAAACACCTCTCATAGAGACTTGGGGTAAAATATTGAGTTTTGGTGAAAATCTGGACGGTTAAACTTCATCCTTTTTCAAATTACTCAGAAGCAATTTCAAAAAATCTGCGACGTCAAACGTGCATTCCAAAATTGTCCGATCAGCCGTTAGCCAAAGGTCGTGCGGAGGTTAACCGTTTAACCAATCAGTGTGCTCCGCTGGTCTTGGGACGATACACATAACCGCGATTCGTAGTTTGAGCAAAATTGAAACTCACGGAAAGAACAACATTCTGGTAACATGTCGTTATTAGTTTTTCTCATAAAACAACAAATTCATGACGTATGGATCTCAAACTTTCAACACACCATTTGTAAGTACTAAACTACTGTTTGGTATTGATAATGAAGGGAAGTAATTGACTTGCACATCCCTGACACAATCTTTAATACCATTTAGTCTCAAAAGGTGCTGTCAGGACATTTTCAGTGTTAGACATGGTGATATCAAGCACCTGAAAATAATGTTGCAGAAATAGGGGTGCTGTTGTGACAAAATTGTTTGAAACAAACATATAGTTTTCTTTAAAGGTATAGATCTTGAAACCTTGCTTCTCAATTCCCAGGTTGAAAAACCAGTTGAAACCAGTTGGCAATGGTTACTGGTACCATTGAAAACCAGTCCACAGGTTTTCAAGTTGGTTTCAATATGGAAATTGGAATAGTTACCAGGGTGGCAGCTGGTACCAGTACAAAATACAGGTTGAACACAGTTCATTAAACATACAAATTTGTAATTGCACAGAAACACTGCAGTATGTAATATGTAAATTGCAACTGGTTTTCAACTGGTAATCTCTGAAATTCAAAATATATACAGTATGTTGTCACCATTGCCATTCTTGTAATGTCATTGCAGAATATTTCATCCATCATAAAGTAATTCTAGATTTATTTTGTTTGGCTAATAATTCCAAATATGAATTGTACAGAATTTGTCTTTTGGTTTCACCTGGGACTAGTTGATAACTGGTTTTGACTCGGACCAGTTGACACCAGTTAAATCCCATTGAAACCAATAGAATCCAATAGAAACCATTGAAACCAGTTGGAAATAGATGCGGGAGACTCAGAGTCATGAAACATTGTGGTGAGAGCTTTTTGCGTATCGGACATTGCGCGAAAGGTCGAGGGGGGGGCCTCCCAAGCTCCCCCCCCCCCCCCGGCCTAGTTAGGGTTAAATGTTAAGAGTTCCTAGTTGAAGTTGCAGCAAGCAATTAATTAATCCTTTGGTTTCCTTGATCAGTCTCCTTGAATATTATTCTTACGAAGTAGGAATTCTAGTGTGCAAACTAGGATTCTGGATGCAACCACTAAAATATCAAAAGGAACTGTAAAACTTGTCTTACCTTAGGATAAGACCAAAAGTACCAAACTACCCTTCACAGGCCTGTTTTAGAACATGTGGCAATTTTGTAGATACCATTAACCTTTAATAATCCATCAAATTGCTCAAGTTGAGATGTCAAGCTGTCTAGTCCATATTACTTGTACATGTATTTTATAAAGTTGAATGTGAGATGTGCAGGCAATCATAGATCCCAATGCCAGTTCAATTTAAGTCACTTAATTCTTGTGAACCCTTTTGATTTACGCTATTTCAAGCCAAAAACTACTTATTAAATCTAAATAAATTCAGAAATATTTTGTGAAATTATGAAATTTGCTTGTACAGCTAATTGTGTGTGTGATTGATAAAGATAGTATGTATTATGTAAAAGATCAACCAAGGACTAAATTATGTTCAAAAAATACAGTACAGTTCATGTTGGGTTTGTAACATGTTTACATGTAAATAGATTGTGGATGTGTATAAATACTGAAACCTTAGAACCTCTAGTTATAAAATAAAGTAAATAAAAATAAAGTGGACATCAAAAAATTATGTCTGGTTCAATCCAAAATACTCTGTTTCACTCATTGTTGTGTGTTTTTTGTGAAGAAGATTCTACTTGTGAAGGACAACTGTTGGGGCAGAATGAAAGAGTGCCCACATTTGATTTTGTAATGAAAACACCCATCTCCCCATATTATCCCAATGGGTGTAGTTGTCTTTTTGTTTTGAATGTTTTTTTTTTTCATTCAGTTGTTACAATATAAATCAAACAATTACATACATCAATGATTTATACATGTACAAATCATACACATTGAGTACAAACCAAACACCAATCATTAAGTTAGAACAGTATTTCATACATGTTCATGTCACACCACAAACAATAATTTCAGAATTCATTATTACTACTGAAGGAATAAAAAACAAAACTCTCTATTCACTGGGCTCCTTTAATCACTTTTCGAGTGTTGTTATAGAGGACCTAAATCAAGCACAACCATAACAATTTTCCCTCACATTAATGAAACGTAACCTTAATTAATTAATTAATTTTGTTAGACTTAACGTATCATCAACATTTTACATGTTTATCAAGAAAAAAAAATCATGCAATTACATTTCAATCAAAATGTTGGTGACATGAAAACTTAAGAAAAATCGACAGGTGGCATTTACCACCAGACTTAGCCCCGAAACATACATACACTTTATATATTATGTACACATAACTGGATATTACAACATTACCACACACATTACAACAAAAAAGTATTCAAAACACACAAACAACACATAACAGCAGACAGTATTTTGTCTTTCATCTAAAGATATACATCGATCGTCCATCTTCTTGGTCATCTTCGAATCGATCATATGGAGAAAATGGATAGGCTATAATCGATGAAGAAAATCGATAGACAGAAATTTTCGAGAATTTGGAGGAGTGACTACGTCACTACCCGATAATTTCGACAAAATGGATCGTGAAATGGCACAGAAGACATGGGAAATGTCAAATAACATGGAGCTTGTACAGAGCACTGACGAAATTTATAAATATGATAAGAAACAGCAGCATGAAATATTACAAGCCAAACCATGGACAAAAGAGTGAGTATTATTCCCGTAATGATTCTACGTGTGCGTACCATGAATGTAGTCCCACACGTTGTATTTGGTGTTATTGTTTGTTGAACGGAAATAGTGCCAACATAGATAACGTTAAATTATTCTAATCCGGAACTTAACGAGATCGATTCAATTTAGTCTAACCTTACTTTATGTTTTCATTTCTAAAATGGTGCCAAGACTCTAATGCTCAAAAAAACAACAAGAAATTAGAGCATATATTAGTAACAACATGCATCATAAATTTGTAAAAAGTGAAATTCCGGAAATGAAAGTCAGCAGTGCCAAATTGCAATGACTTGTCTGTCATGCTTGTGCTCATGCACAATACTGAGCATGCATTTTTTACTTTGTACAGGAGTCTGTGTGTGTGATAAAGCTGTGGAGTTGCTTGGAATGCTTGAAAATATTAACGCCTAAACACCAGTGAAATTACAAAACATGGAAACGGCCAATTTTAACACTTTGGCCTTGGCTTGGGTGCTAACGTTGTAACGATGCAGTGGCTTGAGTAGACCAAAGGCTTTGGCCTGTGTCGAGCTCGAGTTCGGTCGTTTTTCAGAGGTTTTAACGGACAATTTGGACGGACATTTTACATACACCGATGATCGATCTTTCCTTCTCTCCACACAGTCCAAAGCTTGTAGACCCCAGCCTTTAGCCTTTAGTCACACACGCCGCGTATGTGTGACTACAGCTAGCTTCGGCACCAGCGAACGCATCAACCGTACGGTCCCCAGGAACACTTTTCGGCGAGTTTTTCACGTTTTTCATGATTTTGACGAAGAAATAGGGATGGAATCATGATTGGCATGACTGAGGTGGGCTAGCTTGCGCCAGTGGAAGTAATTTCTCACTTGTGCATGTAATAAATCGTATGAAATCGGTTATTTTACGTCCGTTCGGTGCCCCCGAGATTCGGGGTCACTGCGGGGCTTAAGTATGCTAAAGGCTGGGGTCTACAAGCTTCGGACTGTGGAGAGAAGGTAAGATCGGTGTATGTAAAATGTCCGTCCAAATCGTCCGTTAAAACCTCTGAAAAACGACTGAACCCTTTGACATACGCGAAGCCTCTCGGTCTATGGCTGAGCACCCATTATACATGTGTAATCTAGTGTGGTACGCACGGTTCTTTCCGCCCCAATAGAAGACAATTAGTTCCTTACCTTCTAATTGAATGATAAACATCACTGATTTTTCTACAAATGAATGCATGACTTTTTTTTGTAAAATGAAGCTTGAGCAACATTGGACCAACTGAATGAGTTGAAATTATTTCTTGTCGTTCATAGCAATCAAGATTTTTGACAGAAAGTTCATGATTTTTGGAGTATACTTCATGATAAGGGACTGTTAAGGCTCTAAATAATCTGTTTATTCCTGTTTAACAATTGTTTCATCAACTCAGCAACCAATACTTCAAATACATGCAAGGATTCAGCATTAGCCTCTGTTGAAATGGTTGATGCTGCAGGTCTGGACGGGACATTGGAAGTCATGGCGGGCTTGTTACTGGGAACGTGTAGTGTTAGGTTCCCAACCAACCGGAAAATTACCTCGGTTGAAACTTCCCCTTTTTATAAACAAAGTCTGCCCGAAAAATTTTCGGGGAATTGACGATAACCATTCCTTAAAATCATGGAAAAATCAGTGGAATCTTGTTCGACCGTAGGTCTGACTTTATGAAGGCTTGCTGATTCTGCAAGGCTATCACAGTCACTATCAGGTTTATAACCTTTCATTAAATATCGTACTATTTCATGGTACAGTATAGTTCTGTGATGATTCAGATTGAATTAAAATATTTGAAAATTGATTTATTTGCGTACCAAGAATATTACAAACACCGGGAATCCTCACTTTCAGCCCTCCAGGAAATACAGCAAACATATCCCATTCCCATGCCTTTAGGCTATGTACGAAGGAGTGTACCAGTGAAATTTAAAGTATCAGTTAACTTACCAGAACTTTGAAATAGTTGCCACCAAAATGTTAACAGTTCACACATTCATGTATATCTAGTAGCTCCCATGGTTCAGACTCCAGTGGATGCCCACTGAATGCGCCACCTCAGATGAATAACCTTGTTTTTTCAGTAATCATGTACTGTACAGAAAGATTTATGAGACGGTAACAACATTACTGCTAGGCTGACTACCATTCATGTTTTACTTTCTTCTTTATTCCTTACCCAGCGTGATGGCTGAAACCATGATAGTCATGGATGTTTTGCCCTTGCCAGTGGAAGGACAGAGTACGACGGGTCAATGCCCAGGCTGCTGCCATATGAATAATGCAGCATACCTCGAAAATGCCAACAGGTAAGAAAATAAGATTTTACCCCAAACTAATGAAAACCGGCACCTGACTTTTGCTATGCTGCTGCTTTGTGTGTGATAAGGCTTAAGTTTACGGCAGACAAAGCTTATGACTAAAAACATTTGGCAGTTGTACAAGGAGAGAGATTCCTGAATTTGTTGTTTTTATAATTTCATTTGTGTTTGTATTTTGATCTCCATTTGAGTTTAAAGTTAAAGGGTTAATTTCATAGAGAGATTGTTAATTCTTTGTTTGCTTTGATCACTGATCTGCACGCCCCTGCTTCGTTCACTGATTTGCACAGTAAAACACAGTATAGTATGCATTTCTATCAATGCCTGTCATGGAACAGTGGGTACAAATATTCTCCCTCACCCCTAACCGTTACTACCAATCTAACGGTATAGGATTCTGTATACTATAGAGGGTACTGGGGAATTACTGGGGGAAAACAATTTTATTTCATACTTAGTGTATTATAATAATTTCACAGATGGACTATTGTATCTGGCACTTTTCTTTCTTTCGTTCATGAACTGGCTGTACATGTTATTACATGTTACAAATAATGGACAGAAGTATTAAAGATTAGTGACATGATTGGGAGCACTTGAAAATGCCTCGAGAACCAAAGGAGTTGAAACATATACCAGTCTATACACCAGTTAGAGTGGATCTCCCAGCTGGAAGGATTTGTCCTTAATTGTTTACTTAAGGAGAATCAAGTATGAACATACTGGGATTTTAATTTTATCGGGGCACGATAAAAATAGGACCCATAGAGAGCCACACAGCAGGTTTGCCTGCCATGAGGGCTATTGACATTAGTTATTTAAGAATTCAACTTTGACTACAAGATTTTCACAGGAGAATCCTTGCATAGTTTACTTCGTACTAGTGTAGTTTCAGCCCAAGTTGAGGACTACCCCCAATCATGTCATTTCCTTTAAGCCCCTGACTGATCTATTGTGTCATTCCTTCTCTCAGGTTGGCCGACTGGAGAATGCCATTGGATGGTACCACAGTCATCCAGGGTACGGCTGCTGGTTGTCGGGAATCGACGTCGGTACTCAGATGCTGAATCAGCAGTTCCAAGAACCATTTGTAGCAATTGTGGTGAGTGGACATTTTTACCGTTTTGTACTTAGAAAATTTGAATGGATCTCGAGTGGCACAAGCTCATGAGCATATAAAAATTCTAAAAACAAGCGAACAAACAAGCAAGTAGATTTTTTACCATGCCATCCATAAAACATTTTGTCTCATCATTGATTTGAGTTAGTTCATGTAGAGACTATGTAGTCTGTGTTTACATTCAGCACTGTACGCTGGTGTAGAAGCATGGTGATGGTGAGCTCAGAAGTCATCTCGCAGAGCTGCTAACAATTACATTTTTTTAAATATTGAAAAAAAAAATCATCATCCAAAGTAAGAAAATGTGATTTTTTTAAATGCAAAATGTATGTGTTTTTTTAAAATTAATTTGATATGCATGCGTAATATGTGTAATTTAAACATCAATTACTAAAATATGTTTCTATCCTTCAAAATATCATTTTTACTGTGCATCAGTATGCTACATGTATATGGTCACCATGGGATGGCAGCTCTGCATTTGGGGTTATCACTATTTTATACACTGTGAAATCAGGCATGACTTCCCATGTACAAGCCATCTTAGTTTTTATTAAGTTTTTCTAATTTGCTTTTCCAACATGTATTCCAGTAATATTTGCCAAGATAAGATTTGACCTCTGTTTAATTTTCCGCCCAGAGAATTGTCCAGATCATTTTGTGGTAAGATGTTGGGTGGATATTATATAATAAAGGCATGGAGGAAGCAGACAAGAAAACAGAAATCCGCCATTTTGTTGAATTATTTATTAATTTTTCAGCACTGTTTCCTCGGTTACAAAACTACGTAAAGTTATGTAGGCAGTGTGGTTTTCAATGTTCAAAAGCTCTTCTTGGACAAAACACATTATAAATATAAAATGATGTTATACAACACTAAAGGGTGTAAAAATATCAACTTCAGCCCCATTTTCGCCCCACTTTTTGTCCGTTTATGTCTTTTTGCTGTGCACTGTAGAAGCCTCATCACTACTGAAGAAAATACTTTTTATGGGTACGAGAGAGCGCTACACAACAAGTTACACCAGGGTACAATGATACCCCGGGGTAGAACGTGGTGCATCATATGTCACATTCATGATCTCATTTCATTCTCCTTTTTTCCAGATCGATCCAGTCAGGACGATATCAGCTGGCAAAGTGAACATTGGAGCTTTCAGGACATATCCAAAGGTTTGTTGTCTTTCTTTGGTGTTTCATTTTTTTTTTTCATTGTGATTTGACAAATTCAACTGACGGTACAATATTGGATACTAAATATGCCCAAACATTAAAACATTTTCATATTATTATGATACAGAAATACATAAATCACCACTGAAAATAAGCATTGATTTTACCATAGAAATTAAAGGCCCACTGTCATGAGGGAATGGAACAATGCCCTCTTTTGACTGAAATCATAAAATTGGGGCACTAATAATACCCATAATGCAACAGAAACAACCATCTTGGTGTGGTAAAATACAACATTTGTTTTCCTCTGGCAGTATGTAGACTATGGCACGGCAACAGTTCATGTTTGTGAATATGTGCTTGTATTTTAAGACTAGTTGACATCCCTTTGATGATTTAGTTGACCCGTTATTTGTCTGGGACCAAAACTCGTAGAAAATGAACTTATACATCTTTGCCTCATGCAAACTTGCCAACCAGTAAGATTTTATCAAGATTTAGTAAGATTTTTCATCATCCAAATCCACAAAATAGGTAGGATTTTCTTATAAAAAATTAAGATTTTTGAAGAATGTGCAGTACAGTTATACCATGTGATTTTGACATAGTAAGATTTTTACCTTCAATTTGCTTTAAGAAATAGATTTTTGATAAATAAGATTTTTCATGCTGGGAGGTCGGTAGTTATATTCAGGAGTCATGTCCTTGTGTTGCTGAAATGTGAAACGTGTTTATTAATAGCCCATCCTTTTGTACAATTTAACTTTATTTCTCCTTGGCTATTATGACTTTATCCTGTAGGGCTACAAACCACCTGATGAAGGACCGTCAGAGTACCAGACAATTCCCCTGAACAAGATCGAGGACTTTGGGGTACATTGCAAGCAGTACTACTCCCTGGAGGTCTCCTACTTCAAATCAGCATTAGATCGCAAACTCCTAGAGTCTCTATGGAACAAGTACTGGGTCAACACACTTAGTTCGTCAAGTTTACTCACGGTGAGTTGGGGGGTCTTACCCCATTTGTTCTGGGAATCTCTAAAAAAAGCTCTTTGAAATAACTTTACCCCTTGCCTCAAAATATAACTATGATGCGCCCATTCGTAAGCCTCTGCCCCGTAAGAGAGCAAAGGCATTATGTTTTGGGGTTGTCTGTCAGTGTATCCGCTAGGGCCGTCGTCAAATAGAAATTTCTCTTCCGACATGTCACCTCAAATATTTAGCCGACAGACACAGCTGTCGACACAACAATGGTCTGATTAATTGGGACATTCTTAATGCAGTCTTGCACCACGTTTAAATACACCTGTATTGTGGCTACATACTACAGGGGATAATCAGCCTGCCAGGGGGCCCCCAGTGATGACTGACATCGCTATTGAAAGCATCAGTGGAATTTTGAACTTTGGGCTTGACCACATCGTCAATTTCCGGGGGAACCAAGATTCTCATGGTGTAGATTACACTCAGAACAATGGTTCTCAGTTTCTATAACCTTCTGGAAGTGTGAGAAAGAAAAAAATGCTTGCTTTGAGAAGTGACTGGCTGCTGAGATGATTGTTAGGTCCTGATTTATTACTTTCATACCCTGTGTGTTGTTGTCGGTAAGATAAAATCTCTGTCGATATATCGTCTTTCAGTCAAAATACTGTTGTCTCGACAAGCTTTTCGACAGAAGGCCTGTCGACGACGCCACTAGTATCCGCACCTTCTTGTGAACAAGATTACTGAAGTAATGCTGGAAGGATTTTAATGAAACCTAAACCAAGGATGAAATGAGTAAATTTTGGGTCAAATCCATCCAGGTCAAAGGTCAATTAACTTTGCCCTCAAAACCTGCTTTCTGCCTATAAATTCAGTTAGGAATGCTCGTTTTGGATGCATTCCATCATGACAGTGTTTTGGGATTTCATGCTTGTGCGTATACATAATTGTAAGTCCATCAGCTCAGTTTTGGCCATTGTCTGATGGTGAATAAATCCTCCTCATCCTCGTCCATTCCTTCATCCGATCTTCCGCATTATCATCATCATCATCTTTATCATTATCATAATTATTATCATCGTCATCATCATCATCACCATTATCATTGTCACCATCATCATTGTAATCGTCATCATCATCATTTCCTCGTCATCATCATCATCACCATTATCATTGTCACCATCATCATTGTAATCGTCATCATCATCATTTCATTTTTGTGTGATCATTCTTCAAAAAAAAGTGAGGGTAGAAAGTGGTAACACAAGGAGTAGGGTCATGCTTTGAAAACTATTGCAACATATCTGGATATTTGTTGAATGCTTTTCTTTTGTGCCTCTGTTGATAGAATGCTGATTACACGACAGGGCAGGTGTCAGATTTATCTGAGAAGTTGGAGAATGCCGAAAGTCAACTAGGACGAGGGAGCTTCATGCTGGCCGTGGACCATGAGAAGAAGGCTGAAGATAAACTGGGAAAAGCAACTCGAGACAGGTAACTAAATAGATGGAAACCATACTATCATACAGAAAAATTTCATCAGTTGGGGGCAATTCTCATACAATGTAGTTCAAGCTTCTACCAACATTAAAATCTGTAGGCAGGGTTGGGCTCAATTACAGGGAAATTGAGCAATTACGTAATTAATTACATTTTTTAAAGTAATTGTAGTTGTAATTGTAATTGCAATTTTTGACAGGAAGGTAATTGTAATTGTGATTGAAAAAATGTAATTGAGCATAATTACTCTCAATTACTTTCAATTACTCATTCTATTAATCTGATCCTGTGTACTCCCACTTATACACCTCACCACTATTCTTGACCCATAGCTTCCTCTTGGTCTTGCTTTCAAATGCATTCAAAACAAATTGGTACATGTACACATGTGGACAGGGTATAAAAGAGAGACGAGAATATCACCTAGCTCCATACGTGTACATATAGTTTGAATATATCGAAAGTAATTCGTAATTGTAATTGGAAAAACATGTAATTTAATTGAAAAGTAATTGTAATTGAACATTTTGGCAGGCACGTAAATGTAATTGTAATTGTAATTGAAGAAAGTAATTGAGCCCAACTCTGTCTGTAGGCAGCCTTTGTTCCGCTCCTACTGACCATTTCAAGCCAAGTGATCAGTCACATGTTTTCTAGTTGCTGTTCGCTGTCCAGTTATTGCAAGACAGCAGACAGTATCTAGAAAACGTTTGACTGATCACTTGGCTTCAAAAAGCCCACTTCAGTGGATGCAAGCTTGCCTACAAAATTTAAGGTTGGTAAAAGCTTATCAACATTTTATCCTCATCATGATTGCTTTAATACCTTACGACCTAACCTGATCTCCTTGTGTTAATCTGTTACACCACATCGTCTTATCCCAATTGAATCAATACATTTTGCAGATTAATTCAAGTTCACAAGAGCACAAAAGGCACATTTGTACTTTGAATGAACAATGAACAAATGCATTCACACAGCAAACGTTCCTCTTATTGATTACAAATAATCTTCAGGAGTAGTTAGGTAAGAACCTATACAAATTCATTCTGCTGATCAATATTTGTAAATGAAGTGCAAATTTTAAGTCTAGCTGTTGACAAAATCCGTTTTAGCGTTTAAACTTAATTTTTGTTGCTTACGTTTAGAAATTTTGAAATCCGTTTAGACGAATTATGCATTGATTATTCCACTTTTCTAACTTTCCCTGACTTTCTTGTACGTTTTCTATCCACATCGCATTGAAGATGATCATTCTCGCTTAGTCCCTCTCATATGACAATCGCACTGCACTAGCGCCGACCGTTGTTCATGCATGCGCATGAATCTCGACAGTGCGTTCACTCTCAGCGTGACTGGTAATCTGTTTGCGTGAATTCCCCGTGTATGATGCACACAACCATACGGCGCGGTAAATGGTCGCAGTCAAAAGACTGGTGATCACACCGCAAAGGTATTGTGCAGTCCTGTGTGCACTATCGTACGCGCCAAATATGATAGCATTCAATAGCGTGGTGTGTAGACGGCCGAGTTGACATGATTTACGTTTGTAGAAGGATCTAAATGTATTTATTTTGGAATAAAGTTCGAAAATCTTGTCATCAAAGTGAATGTGTGGTGAGTTTGTTGTGTTTACTTTGATGATTGAGGACATAGTTTGTGTTGAATGTTGATCATGGTTGATGTCTTTTCCATGTTGCATGTAGGTACGGCGGGAGACATCGGTGTGCTTGTGTGCCGTGACGTGTGCTGACATGTTCGTAATGGACGCGAGTACAACTAGTAGACTGCAGTGTACTATTTAATTAGTCAATTAATCATCTCTTTCTCATTATCATATCGGGCATCTAAAAGATTAACCAAGGTTTTTTGATAACGTTTAACTGATTAAACGCAATGTTACAGGCTTATCTAGTATAACAGCATCAACTTTGTGAGCTTGGTATACGAACAGTCAATGTAAATTTTCCTTCTTCTTTATTTCTTAATGGATTTGGATTTTGTTTGTTTTATCTGATAGGGCCTTGTGGGGGCTTATTTTGAGATTTGTACGAAATTTATTCAGATCACATTTTTTTTCTCTCTCTCTCTCAAACTTAGTTGAATCACATTTCTTTTCCTCAAATGTTTAGTTTCTTTCTTTTCACCAAAAGCACAAATCTCAAATTAAACACAAATTCAAACTTGACAGATATTTTGTGTTTTAAGCTAGACCTTTCAGAAATTACAGCCATCCCAGAGACATACACTTGTGGTGAGGAAGTATAATATTATGCTTAATTACTGATTCACTTGTTTTCTCTCTCCCTGTTTTATATTTTCAGCTGTAAAACCACCATTGAGGTCATCCATGGACTCATGTCACAGGTCATCAAAAATAGACTCTTCAACCAGGTCCACAATCGCTGAAAATAACTCTTTATTATGTAATAGATCGTAGTGTTGTATCCAAGGCCAGCCTTGAGGCCAACAGAATTTTGCCTGGGTCTTGGTCTGGGTCTTGGTCCGGGTCACCTGTGCAAACCCTATGGAAAGGTCATGTTTTGGAGCGATCCCGGTCTCGGAACCTGTGGTCTCGAATACAACACTAGTAGATAACAGTGTTGTATCCAAGGCCGGCCTTGAGGCCAAATTCTGGTGGCCTCGATCTCGGTCTTGGTCCGAGACACCTGTACAAACCCTATGGAAAGGTTGTGTTCTGGGGCGGCCCCAGTCTCAGAACCTGTGGTCTTGGATACAACACTAGTAGATACCCTGTAAATATTAGTTAGGTGCAAATCAATTGATGATCTGGAACAAACATACCGTCACTTGTCTGGCAGAAGGGCCCTAGCATTTGTTTCTGGCAGAAGGGCCTTAACAGTAAATTTTCTCTAATTTGAGAAATATTGCCTTATTTGATATTTGCACTTATCAGACTAACAGAAGGATCTAAAAATATCACACTGCTTTGATTTCATTTGAAAAGGGCCACTGGTTTTCAAGTTAGAGACAATTTAGTGGTAAGGTCCTTCTGCCAGGAACATTTGCTAGGGCACTTTTGCCAGACAACCGATGATTCATTATTTTGTGTATCGATGAGAAGGCTCAAGTTGACGTCCATTGCTGGAAAGAAAAGCTGGCCACCTTTGGCAAAAGGTAGCAAGTAGCAAATAACTCAAATTTGAATTATTTTTTTTGAACGTCCTAAGCAGGGTTGGCATATGTCCCAGTCAGAATCTTATTTCCCACCCACTCATCCAGGAAATATAAATTACTCCCATTGACTTTCCACATGAGAAAGCAATTCTATATCGGTCAGAGTCTGGGAAATCTGAACAAAGTGGGAAATATTTCAACCCCTGATCTTAAGCAAAATTTGAAGAAGAAATAATAATTCTATTGAAAGATATCTTTCTCAAATGTCTCTGATATTGCTTTGATGTCAATGTAAATGAAAGACAAAATGACTCATTTATGAGAAATTACACGTTTGTCACTTCCTTCCTTTTGCCAAAGTAGGGCAAAATGATTGTCACTTACAATGTACGTCACTATTGTTATCGTAAATACTATACATTTTCATATTATTTTACAATATAATATTCCGTGTATGTTGGATCACACAACCATGCCTCTGGTATGTTGCACATTGTTATGAATATCCTAGACTCATTATGTCTTTTACTCTCTTTAACCTGTTGGCTACGAGAACCAGTTGTGCCATGTGCTAACTCTACATAAATTACAGAATTTCGGAGGCAATTGGTTAATTCACTGATTAACTGTTTGAAATAAGGAAGGGTGGGAAAAGAAATTGTTCATGTAATCTGTTCATTCATAATGTGTAACCAATGAATATATTCTGAAGTAGATAATGAAAATGTAACTCAAGAATCACTTGATTTATTTCACTTCATAACATAACACCTTAGAACTACAGTCAACTTCGCCCGAGTCGAATCTCCAGCTACCCCACAAATTACGTCGACGTGTACAAAAATTCAAGTTTTGTACACAATTTATGATAGAGCTTTATAGGGATATGGAGGCTAAAAGTAATCATGTTTGTACCAATGTAGGGGGAAAATGAGAAAGGCAGAGAGGGAATGGAAAATTTATGACATCTTTAGGGTCATACTGACAAGCAGAGATCAAAAGGTCAAAGTATTAAAACCATCAAGAATTACAGTTGTGGTCACTAGTTCAACCTAGGCAAATGATTTAATACATGCACGTGTTTGGTCCCTTTGGGATTCTGAAATATGTTCGAGCTCTGTAAGCAAAATTTGAGTAAAAAAATACAACTTAAAAGAAAATCTTCCTATTGACAAAACATAGAGCAAATCGGGACTGTCAAAAATGTTCAAGATAGGTAATAATTTCACTTATGCGATTGTCACGTTATGCGAAGTCATCTGTAGATCTATACATGTATTTCATTGAAGAAAAGAGTTGTACTGAAAACTAGTGCCATCTGTATCCCGGGCCTGTATCACATTACAGTACAAAAAATCAGGTTGCCAAACACAAAGGAGTAGCTCATTAACGTTAGATAGATACAAACTAATTGATATCTTACCATTTATTTTGAGGGAAAGGAATGTAAATGTATGTCAATAAAATTCTGTAAAATTTAATTTGTTTTGCTCTGTTTTCATTTGCTTTATTGCATTCAGGTAAGAGGTGTAGACCATAGCATTAATCTGATTTTAATGTTTCCTCATTTTTTTATTTCATCTGTGCATGATAGATTTTTGGAGGGAGACAATTGAAAGTTCTTGAAGTGGAGAAAATGCTCTCAGTGGGCACGATCAAATAGAAAAAAATTTTAAGAATCTTCTCAAGGTTTGGGATTCTCATAGTCAGGAGGTACTGAGTGTACCTCGTTTGTTCCACACTCCACGTTTGTCCCTTAAGAGGAGTGAAAAACATTTGTTGTTAGTCAGTGGGCAAGTAAAAAGGGAGAGATTTCTATTTTCAACTTTATATCCAAGCTCTGGAGCAGTTCTGTTTGAGGATTTTCACATGTAC
>JZLH01S0608512.1:134675-145212 GCA_001188425.1 Eucidaris tribuloides | reverse complement strand
CTATCATCATCATCATAATAATAATAATAATAATAATAATAATAATAATAATAATAATAGTAATAATAATAATAATAATAATAATAATAATAATAATAATAATAATAATAATAATAATAATAATAATAGTAATACAACTACTACTACTACTACTACTAATAATAATAATAATAACAACAACAACAACAATAATAGATAATCACCATCATCGTCATCATCATCATAATAATCACAATAATCATAATAATCACAATAATAGAAGAAGAATTAGTAGTAGTAATAGTAGTAGTGGTGGTAGTGGTAGTGGTAGTGGTAGTGGTAGTGGTAGTAGTAGTATAGTAGTAGTAGTAGTAGTAGTAGTAGTAGTACAAGTAGTAGTAGAAGTAGAATTAATATTACTAGCAGTAGGAGGACTAGAAGTAGAAGTAGTAGTATAGGAAGAGTATTAGTGGTAGTTGTTGTACAAAACCCCACATCTGGCTTTCGAGGCGCGAAGCGCCGAGAAAGCTAGTGTATATAAATTCCATAAAGTGCAATTTTCTAAGAAAATTGAAACTGATGTTAACTGTGCATTCAATATATGGTTCGCACATGCTTCTATGAAAATAAAAACATTCAATTATCATTAACCAATAAAATGTGGCAGTTTATTGAATTAACATGTACATGACATGTGGAGAGCTGCTCGTTTGTGACGTCACAACATTAAAACTATGAAAGTTCATAACCCCGCTATTCGTTGATGGATTTTCGCCAAACATTATTATGTTTTTCTTATAGTTCTGCTTTTATTAAAATCAACTTAAATTCAGGGTGGACCTTGCCTTTAAATCTATTGACAAAACTGACGTTCCATTCACCCTTATTTTGTTATTTGCATCATCATTATTACATTTTCGGTTAAAGGCAATGGGACGACGGAGAACCGAACGATCATGAAAGCGGTGAAGATTGTGTCGAGCTACATGGCCACACACGTTGGAATGACCTCGACTGTGCCGACGACCGTCCGTACATCTGTCAAATTAAAGACGCAAACACCTGCCCTCCTACTAGATCTCCTACAAAACCCATCTGTGAAACAGGTATGTTCATCCAAATCTGTAGTTTTACGCTTCACCTCTACTACTACTACTACTACTACTACTACTACTACTACTACTAATTATTATTATTATTATTATTATTATGATATAATGATAATGATGATGATGATAATGATAATAATGATAATGATGATGATAATGATGATGATGATAATGATAATGATGATACTACTACTACTACTACTACTACTACTACTAATAATAATAATGATAATAATAATGATCATAATAATGATAATAATAAATATATTGATTTATATTTATGATTATTATTATTATTATTATTATTATTATTATTATTATTATGATATAATGATAATGATGATGATGATAATGATAATGATAATGATGATGATAATGATGATAATGATAATGATGATGATAATAATAATAATAATAACAATAATAATCATAATCATAATCATAATAATCATAATAATGATAATAATAATACATATATTTGATTTATAATGCGCCAAATCCACTCTGTATTGTGCTCCGTTATAGGCGCAGTCGTAGACCAAAGCAGTTAGGAAATAAAACGCAGAAGTGCATGAGAAAATTAATAGGAAGCATTGAATATGCAAGGGTGTTTTTAGACTGCTTTCATTGCAAAAACTAGGGCGTCAAATTTAACACCCATGGTGTTGCACAATAGATACCAGGCGTGGTGTAACAATTTAACACCACAGGTGTTATTTTAACACCAAACGAATTATTTCCAACACGAAGGGAATTGGCCTTAACACCATGGGTGTTGAAAATCAACACCTTTCCGGTATTCATATTGTGCAACGCCATTGGTGTTAAATTTAACACCCCAGTTTTTGCCGTGTTTGAATGAAACTGGAGAATTGCACTTCTAATAACTAAAGGTAAATAATAAGCAGGACCAGCGTGGGCAAAAGCTCGTTCCCTCCAGATTTTTGCAGATCTTGGAACAAGAGAACCGAAATTGGATAACTTATCTGTCCTAGATTTAAAAAAAAAAGACAAATGGTGTTAAATTTAACACCAATGGTGTTGTACACTATAGATACCAGACGTGGTCTTAGATATTGTCTCTTTAATTGAGTGTTGTTTAAACTTAAGCATGAATACTTCAAACATTAAGTATATCAAAACACAAAGGGTGTCGGAAATTAACACGGTTAAGATACACGTAATTTTGTACGTGTATGTTGGACCAAAACTGGGTCAAAAACGGGATTCCATGTACAATTTCAATGCAAATTTATTGGGGGGAGGCGGCACTGTCATATTACAAGGTGTACATCATGCGTGTGTAGGCTATGGACTTTCAAAATGGACTCTAAACAACTAATTCTCTGTCGATCTCAGAATACCTTAAACAAGTATTCAATTATAAAAAAGATACCCTTTTAAAGGAAACCTTCTGTTAAAAGTATACCCTTTTTTCTTGATTCTGGCGACCCTTTTCACTGTAGGCGCGTATATCGCCCGACTGTGGAAAAAATACAACCCTTCTTACGCGTTTTTTCACACACGCATGGTGTACACCTTGTAAAGACAGTCGCCCCCCCCCCCCCTTGAGAATTTATCAGTTAAAGTATTACATAACTTCCTTCGTCTTTTTCTCTATTGTTAAATATTTATTTCAGATCCCACTCCTGTTTCAGATCCCATTGATGATGGTCTCTCCGGTGGCGCGATTGCAGGTATCGTTCTTGGCTGTATCATCGCGGCCGGTATCGTCGTTCTCATACCACTATTAGTGATGGCGATAAGTACCCGTAAAGGACCATCCACCAATACACTAGCATCCACCACCGCCGGACAACCCCAGTATCCGACGTCGCATCCCATGGCGCACACACCGACCGCCGCGGCCCCTACCTCTACGCCGACAGCCCCTCCGACATACCGCGAGGTTCAAAATGCCTACAACCTGACAAATCCCTCTTATGCGAAATAAACAATGTGGAAAATAGTGTATTCTGCCATACTTTGACAAACGGAAACAAGTGACGAAAGTATAATTTCCCAGAAAATGGACTGTCATGTACATTGGCATCAAATAGCAATTTCACGCAGGGGGATCAATGGAGGGAGGGGGGGGGGGCAAATACATCGTTTTGCCCCCAATAATTTTGACAACCTGAAAATTCATGGAACGTAATGAAATAATCAGAAGAGCTTAACATACACAATTTTCACATTTTCAGCGCGCTTTGCAATTTTGCTAAAAACTTTGACATTTTTTTATATTTTACTCCCCCCCCATCCGAATAATGGATCAACGCCCCTGATTTCACGGCATTCTATGTTTCAATAGAATAATCATTTCTTCTCCAAATTTTGCCTGAAGGTAGCATGCTCATGATGTTTCATTAAAAAACATCGATAACTCATATTTGAATAATTTGTTACTTGCATCCTTTTGCCAAAGCAGGACGATATATTATCGTTGGTTGAGAATGAGATCGGTGCCACACTGTTCATCATTGACACGCCCCTTTAAAAAGATTCCAAACTTTGATATCTGACGTACGTATTAGTGTTTGAATGGACAAGCAAAGAGTTTACTTGCAAAAGGTGCTAAATCAACTTTCCACTAAAATCGAATTATTAACATCAACACATTTACCAGCTTCTTATGTAGCGATAGTAGAAAAAAGAAGCCAAATTACATAAGGAAATACATGTATGAAATATCTCGGGTTTTAATCTTATTTTTGCAAAGGCGCGTGCACAAACTCACGCAAAGAAATGCATTTTCTCCAAAGTTACTAAAGTGGATTTAGCGTCTTTTGTAATTAAACTCTTCAAACACCCTACAGAACACGACAATTTAGACAGTTATGGTGTCACTAGCAAAATATGTGTGTTTAAACATCGGCAATGTAACGGGGACAAAACAATTTACAACAACACAGCAGTCCTTTTTACAAGCTCTCGTTTTAAACTACACGTTTTTTTCAGGGCTTAATTTGTAGACCTGATAGTATCAGACACACTCTAACAGCATGGTGGATCATGTAGCTTTTATTGTTTTTTTTTACTGGAAACACTTACGAGGAAAAGGTCGTTAACACCGTACAATCGCTATGACATTAGTGCCCTTTTCCTTGTCAATGGACGATATTTACTACAATGGACGATATTTACTACCGACTTCCTGGGTATCTGCCAGTGTAAGTTGTGATCTCGGTCTCGATTTCGTGACCGAGACCGAGACCTTGAGTGTCGAGACCGAGACGTGCACCTCCAACATATCAATTTCTTAACAACAGAAAACGCTCCTCTTTTGCGCAGAGAAATACGAGGTTACATAGGCACTGGTCATGCGCTACTGACCTCACGCCGCACTGTGTAGGAGCGTGTCTATTGTTTACATTCACTTTCGAACGCATAATAATAAAGGCTGCGAAGATTTCTGACTGAGAGAAAATGGTGTCTGTGATTGGTTTTTCCTAATTCCCCGGGCCTTCTCTTAGCCAATAAAATTTGATTTTTACATTTTTAGCATCCCCAGACTTTCCACTACAAGCAATCATCTTCAATATATTTATAAATAGCTCACTTTCATTTTATGAAGCGGCAAAGTCAGAAAAAATGAGAAAAACAGGGATATTCCACGAGATTTTTTTTATTTTTTTTTACCAAAAAGGAAGTCTTTAGACTCAATTCAACGAGTCATAACATTGACTTCGGTCACATATTTTGATCTTACCTTAAAGAGAAAACTTTGATTATCATAAATTTCGTGTCAATAGTATATAAAGCTTGTAGATTTGTTACAATGGCAAAAAATGTGCCAAAAACGACGGTTTTAGTTCCAGTTTACCATTATGTTGCAAAACTCTAGACCATGAAGAAAGTAAAGGATCGCTTACAAATTGATATGGTCCCAGACTTTTTCCTTCCGAGACCAAGACCTCGAGATTACAAGACTCTGTTGTGGCCTCTTTCTCGATTTCGAGCCCGAGACCAAGACATTGACCATTTGTTCCGAGACCGAGCGTTTTTCCTTCCGAGACCGAAACCGAAACCGAGATTGAGACTTTTTGCCTCCGAGACCGAGACTGAGACCGAGACCCTAAGTTTAAAATGTGTTAAATGAATCACCAATGGTATTGCCCACGGTATAGATTCCAGATTTTCTGTTTTCTGTATAGTTCGGTATGGATTGATTAATCGATCGATATGAAATCTCAATACCAAGTACTCCTATATAATTATCCAAGAAAAAAAAGATAATACGTGCATATGAAAATCTAATATTCCTATTGATTATTTGTAAACAAAAAATGTTTTTGTAGATCAGTATGGATCGACTAATTGGTCAACAGATGAAATCTCAATACCAAAATATTATTCTTATTCGTATCCAAGAAAAGCAATATTTGTGTTTATTATAACTTAACTTACTTCATTTTATATTAAATTCAGTGTATCAAAGTGAATGATACGTAACTTTAAAGATTGAGTTCAGGATTTGCACGCCCCCAAAATAGCAAAATAAATGAAATTGGCTAAAATCATTCACAATGTGAAGATTAGTATGAATAAACACCTCTCTTGAAACCTTTGGGTAGAATACGTAGTTTCCGTGAAAATCTGGACATTTAAACTTCAAAATTTGCAATCGAGTTCAGGATTTGCACGCCCGGCCAAAATAGCAAAATGAATGAAATCAGCTAAAATCATTCACAATATGAAGATTAGTATAAATAAACACCTCTCTTGGAACCTTTTGTTATGGAATACGTAGTTTTGGTGACAATCTGGACATGAACGTGAACGGGCAGTTCTGTTAGTTTCAAATTTGTCTGATCGGCCGTTAGCCGAAGGTCACGCAGAGTTCAGCTTAATTGACCATGCATGCGTACGTAGTCAACCACTGTCTGGCCGCATCGCTAGGCTGGTCATGTCAACGTACACATAACTGTGTTCTGCAATTTGAGCAAAATTTAAACTCACGGAAAGAACAATATTCTAGTAGCAAATCATTTTTAGTTTTTCGCATAAACAATAAGTTCATGACGTATTGATCTCAAGGTTTAACGACATCATTTTAAAATACTACCGTTTGGTAATGATAATGAAGGGAAGTGATGGATTCGCAAATCCCGAACTCAATCTTTTAGCACGGCAAATATATCTTACATTTCTACATATTGTCATTGTATGAAAATATGTGATTTTTTTGTGTATTATGTAGTATGTATTGAAACATAATTTGAAATTGCTAGCATTAAATACGTATGATACAAAGTTTATACAGTTATAATTAAATCAATATAGAATTGAAACTGTTACTTTTGATTTCGTGTAATAAATTGACATGTGTGGGATTCATAATGTATAATCTCACGTTAGCGATCCAAAAGGCAGGAAATCTCATTTGCACCTATTCATCAGCACAATTAAGCATCACTCCTGCTCTGAAGATATTTATAAAGGACGTGTCTATGAAATGTGAAGATAGGTAATAAGGTGAATTTGAGTAATGCACTAAACATTGTGAAGTGACCACTGGAAAAAAAAAACAGGGTGCAGTTCAATGAACAACTATTTAAGTGTTTTCTATCTTCCATAACAAAGAGTCGTCCTGCTCGTATGAATCTTACTCTTTAATCTAAAGGTCTTGGCAGTTTTGAATTATAATGTGCGTTAGTGTTTAGTGTGTGTGTTGCTGTGTAATGTGTCTGTGTGCGTGGCATCGTGCGTAGGCATGTTTGTGTGAGAGAGCCAGAGAGAGAGAGAGCGTGGGTTTTGTGTTTGTATGGGTGTGTATATTTGTCTCCGTCTGTGTGAATGTGTGTTTGTGTGTGTGTATGTGTGTGTGTATGTGTCTGTGTTTGTGTGTGTGCGCGTGTGTGCGTGGTGATGCGTGTGTATGTGCATGTGTGTGTGTGTGTGTGTGTGTGTGTGTGTGTGTGTGTGTTGTTGTGTTGTTGTGTGTGTGTGTGTGTGTGTGTGTGTGTGTGTGTGTGTGTGTGTGTGTGTGTGTGTGTGTGTGTGTGTGTGTGTGTGTGTGTGTGTGTGTGTGTGTGTGTGTGTGTGTGTGTGTGTGTGTGTGTGTGTGTGTGTGTGTGTGTGTGTGTGTGTGTGTGTGTGTGTGTGTGTGTGTGTGTGTGTGTGTGTGTGTGTGTGTGTGTGTGTGTGTGTGTGTGTGTGTGTGTGTGTGTGTAGGGCTGGGGTCAATGTGTTTTAAGGCTAAATTCTCTGTTTGTAAAACCCCATCCCATGAAATGTATCTCTTGTAAATGTATTTTTCCCTTTCATCATATACACGATGCTATTATGTTAATCGTGTACCTTTATTTTTTTCCTGTCGCATAATTGTATCTGGTGTATTATATTTCTGTACTTCTATGGCGAACTAAATAAAACTTTAAAAAATCAATATATTCAATTAATCAACCCATGACACTAATGTAACACAATCATACACCAAATTTGAAGAGCTTGTACGCAAAAGGCAATTAATCCATTTTCATGACTTTGGAGCAAAGGGCATTTCTTTGGTGGAGTTTGTACACGTAATGAGAAACCCCAAATAAAACAGATAATGTATTGTTCTTTTCTACAGGTGTAATTTAGTTCAAAATTTTATTCTGTAACTTGAGTTTACCAACTGATGGAATTATTTATCTACAACGAAAAAGTGAATTAAATGCCTGCTGAATATAGCTTTCGGATCGCATTGCTTCCTTAATTTTTGAGCAATGCTCATAAAATTGGCCAACACATTGCTCTTTTAATGAAAATTTGCCGACATAAATTTTTAATGTGTCGGAAACTGCGTTGCCATGGTAACGGTATGTTATGGCAATTCAAGAGGAGGAAATATTGCGGACTCGCCACAGCAGAGGTGTTTTGGCGAGATTGGTAAGGCGTGTGCCTGACAATCTAGAGGTATGCAGTTCGAGTCCATTACCCGCCCGACATTAATGTCCTTCAGCAAGACATTTTTAATCTGCTGTGCTGCTCTATAAATAAATGCGTACCCAGTAGGGAATTAATCACATTGAAAATTACACATCTTTGCTTGTCTGATGGTAGTTCTTTTAAAAGGAGTCAACATTTGACACTTACAATTTCCACAGCAGAATCCTTGCAAAGTTCACTTGATTCTAGAACATTTGAAGAATATCTCCAATCATGTTATTTTATTTACATTTAGATTGTTTTTACTTGTCATTATTTTCTTCAGTCAACCTAGATTTATTTGTAATCGTGCTTTGATACCAATCTTTCCATAGTTACTTCTTTTGAAACTTGTATTTAAACATGTTTACTTTTATGTTTATCCCTACATTCTGATTTAATAACATTTATTGGTATCAATCTGCGTATAATTGAGCGGTTAAAGCCCAAGTTTAGTTTTGGGGATTTTTTTTTATTTGAGCTGTATGCCCAAAAGTCATATCCATTTCCAGCAATAACAGATTCTACATGTCTAAATGTCTAAATGTTCGACTATATTTTACATTATCCAAAGGGTTAATAAGGTGTTAAGGTTATACGGGTTATACCTCATTTGAAAGAGCAGAGTCTGCTCTTTCTGATGAGGTATAACTCATATAATATCAAACTTACAGAAAATTGCTTATATTGACATGCTTTTATTTTACCTGGTGAAAAAGTCTGGGTCTCTGACTTTTCCATTTTTTTAAAACAATTTCTCAAAAAGGGAAGAATTTCAGAGAGTGTAATTTGTAGGTCATTAATGGATATTACATGCCTATGTAAAACACACACGCGCGCGCACATACACACACACACACACACACACACACACACACACACACACACACACACACACACACACACACACACACACACACACACACACACACACATACACACATACACACACGATCGGCCATTTACCCGACAAAATATACAATTGAAATGTTGGGAGTAATGATTATTCTAAGGTGTATCATCAGAAACACAACCCCAGTACAATTTCTGTTCATCAAAAGGTTTTCGACATTAAAGATTGTGTCAGGGATGTGCAAGTCCATTACTTCCCTTCGTTATCAATACCAAACGGTAGTTTAGTACTTACAAATGGTGTGTGGAAAGTTTGAGGTCCATACGTCATGAATTTGTTGTTTTATGCGAAAAACTAATAACGGCATGTTACCAGAATGTTGTTCTTTCCGTGAGTTTCAATTTTGTATCGTCGCAAGACCAGCGGAGCGCACTGATTGGTTAAACGGCTAACCTCCGCACGACCTTTGGCTAACGGCTGATCGGACAATTTTGGAACGGCACGTGCACGTTTGACGTCGCGGATTTTTTGAAATTGCTTTTGTGTAATTTGAAAAAGGATGAAATTTAACCGTCCAGATTTTCACCAAAACTCAATATTTTACCCCAAGTCTCTATGAGAGGTGTTTATTTATATCAATCTTCACATTGGATATGATTTCAGCTGATTTCATTCATTTGGATGTTTTTTGACATGCAAATGAATGACACAATCTTTAAAGACACTATTTAATATTTTGGAAGCACCATTAAAAAAAATGGTCAAACTTTGACATCTGACCTATAAATGGTCGCTTTTAGATGGAAAAAATGAACCAAGAAATATGTAAGGTGCTACTAACAAAATATACACAGATGAATATGAGTTAATGTTTGGTGGGAAAGAAGGTCTATGTCACCACAATCTATGGACTGGAATGGTCACTCATTGAATTTCACATTTTCTTAATGAACATTTTTTGAAGAATAATTTTCACATGCAGGGCTTCATTATTTGGACCTTATCTGAGACACACATAGCACATAGGATTATGCAGCATGCTGATGTTGATCAAGGGCGTAGGCTGGGGGGGGGGTGCATTCGGGTCCACGTCGCACCCCCCCCCCCCGCAGAGCCATAGAAGTTCCACCCCAATAGCAAAAAAGAAATTTGCACCACCTTTTTATGCTTTCATTGCCTGATTTTCTCAACTTTAGTTCCACCTCCCTGTTCCACCTCCCCGAGATGTGCACCTCCCCATGCCCAAACCAGCCTACGCCCCTGTTGATGCATATTGGACTGTACATCACCAAATCACTATACAGTGCGTCCCAGAAAAAAAACAACAACCCTAAAACAAAGGCTTATTATGCGGAAGCGATGCGGCGTATAATTGCAGAAATAAGTTCAGACTAAACTTTGACTTATACTCTTTCAAATGATACATTAAGCAAACTTATTCATGCATGTATCTCTGAGTACCATGAATTAAAAAAATTAAAGTGAAAAAAACATTTGTTACGTTTTATGGCTTCGACACTGTGCACTCTGCATGAAAAGAAAGAGATGGACGGCTGGTGTGCACATTTTTCTACACTCTGCTAAGCTCCACCTCTAAAACAAAATGCTCCAGATCATCCTCTTCATATTTTGCATGCGACATCATCATTTTACACTTGAGCTGAACAACAGACAGAGTTAT
>JZLH01S0608512.1:118974-131767 GCA_001188425.1 Eucidaris tribuloides | reverse complement strand
AGTGGATTCCATGTTCACGCCACTTAGGGTATCAGAATAAATGGATTTTCTGGAAGTCACGCCACTTAGGGTAGCTTTTCTGATGTGTTACGCCATTTAGGGTTGCAAATTTGGTTATGTAGGTTACGCCGTTTAGGGTGCATTTCTGAGGTTGTTGGACACGGGTGGGAGACATGCCGTGTGAAGAACGACCCCCCCCCCCCGGAGGCATCCTAAACAGAAGTCAACATGCATTTGGATGGCGTAGGTCCTTCAACTTGAAACATTGTTAAAGTTTGCCTTTAAAGCCACTGGCTAACATTTACCACAATTGAAAAAAAATGTGAGCTACATAATCATCCATGCTCCAAGTGTCTTTGATAAGGTCTAAAAATGAAGTCTTGAAAAAAATTGCATTTCAAAATGATTACTGAGTGCTTTAAAAAGTGAAAATCGTAGGTTTACCGGATTCACCTGCCCATTTCCTCCCATAGACTTACCGTGTGTGGATCTAGGCTAATCTGTTTACTCGCCTCGATTACTAATTGTTTATTTATTCATATCTTGCCAGTGGCAGCATAAATTTTCAAACTTTTGTATTCTAGGGTGTTTACTTGTCCACTCAAACACTGCTTTGCAGCTCAGATAGCAAAGTTTGACAATTTTTTTTTTAATTTGAATCTCCACAATGTTAGCCTATTACTTTAACATATTGTATATACGAAAACTCCTTGCGCAATGTTAATCCTGTACACAAAAAACTGACGTCACTGATTATTTGTTCTTGATAATCCCAACTCCTGATGATTGTAATGATTAGTGCAATCTGAGCCTGGCGACAAATGGTACTTGACAATGATCTGAATAGTGACCTTTATGCCGAGGGTTCATTTTCAATATCGCGTCACTCGATAAATATATGACTTCTAGTTTTATTTTCAATATCTAGTTTACATTAAAGATACTCATATGGAGAAAAAAAATGTTTGAATATTTTAAGAAGCAAATGATAGCATCAGAAGCATTAATTTGGAGGCAAAAAGTTTATTGCCATACTGTATACTGTAATAACCGTTTTTCCCTTTCTCACCGTTTTTCTCTTTCTTCATTCTACCTTCCATTGTTTGTTTGATTCTTACTTGCTTTCTTTCATTTTCCCATTCTTTCATCCTTTCTTTTCCTTTATTTCTTTTTCCTTCATGTAGCAATGAAATAAAATCTTTGCAATGTTATTTTATGAATTAAATTAAGCCTGGTGTGATATTGTTAACAACGTAGTTACATAAATCGTTGTGTTGCTGGCAAACTGACCACAAAATGGGAAAGTCTATTAAAATTATGCCTGTTAGCGCGAAGACACTATATCTAATAGAAACAAACATTGATATATTATACCAAAAGGGATGAATGCATGTAACAATGTGACACTAATCACTTATTATTGCAAAAAGAACAATGCAATACTAGACAAGTGCAAAACTAAATTAAACATAAGCATTGAGGTAAGAATTATTTTAAACAAACACCTGTATACATCTGCATACCATGGACTATGTCCATGGTACAAGTTATTTAAAGGAACAAGACTAAACAGCAATTAATTTTTTAGTGTAGAAGTAGATAATTAACCGAACAGGGATAATATTCAAACTTATCTTATCTTCTTAAAATAAAACAGCAGCACATAAGCAATGATGAAACTTGTGAAGCGAATGACGTACATTATTGAGCTGTATATCTGAAATACAAATATTTACAGACCAAAATACTGGTGACATTATCTTCAAACAACTTTGAATGTTAGTTTATTTTTAAAAACTTTGAATGTTACAGTTCATATCAAAACAAAATCTGTATGTACACTTAACTTTTAGCCCCACCACTTTGCCATATTGCTGTAGATATCGATATTTATGAAAACAGGTCAGGGAATTTATAAGTAACTTATACTAGCAAAACGAGTATATTCTTGCAAACAAAGTAACAACTGCGCGGCAGCATGATGAAGAACTGGCTGGTCGTTCTAGTTTTGCATCCATTGCTCGGTGAGATTTAATTTTGAACATGTTTCAGTTTATAGTGGATCTCTTTTGCATGCTTAAAAAATAGCATTGAGAACACTGCAAGAGAAAGTGGAACTAGAAACTCAAATTTGTTGAAATTATAGTGACCGTTTGATTTGGGATTGAATAATATAATCTTTTCAAAATTTACATGTCGTAGTAGTAATAGTAGTTGTAATAATAGTGGTATTAGTAGTAGAAGTAGTAGTAGTAGTATATTAGTAGCAGTTGTAGAAGTAGTAGAAGTAGTAGTAGAAGTAGTAGTAGTAGAAGTAGTAGAGTAGTAGTAGTAGTACTGGTTGTAGTAGAAATGGTGGTGGTGGTAGGAGTAGTAGTAGTAGTAGTAGTAGTAGTAGTAGTAGTTGTAGTAGTAGTAGTAGTAGTAGTAGTAGTAGTAGTAGTAGTAGTAGTTGTATTATATTAGTAGCAGTTGTAGAAGTAGTAGAAGTAGTAGTAGTACTGGTTGTAGTAGTAGTGGTGGTGGTGGTAGGAGTAGTAGTAGTAGCAGTAGTAGTAGCAGTAGTAGTAGCAGTAGTAGTAGTAGTAATAGTAGCTGTAGTAGTAGTAGTAGTAGTAGTAGTAGTAGTAGTAGTAGTGGTAGCAGCAGCATAGCATTAGTTGAAGTGGTGGTGGTAGTAGTAGTTGTTGTTGCTGTTTTTATTGTAGTAAGATTACCAGTAAAAATAGGAGTAATTGACAGAAGACTTGCCAACTAGAACACCGTACCAGCATCACTGGCAGCTGTTGGAGAAGAAAAGCTTGCTTTGGTTGTAGTAACAGTAGAAATATAGTGTTCATTTGACTTAAAGGCAAGGTTCACCCTGACGTCAAGTTGGTTTAATAAAAGCAGAATAATGAGAGAAACATATTAATGAAAGTTAGGCGGAAATCCACCTAGGAATAGCGGAGTTATGAAGTTTCAAAGTTTTAATTTTGTAACGTCATACAGTATACGAGCAGCTCCCTCATTGTCATGTAACATAAATTCCAGAAATCGCCATTTTCTCAGAAAATTGAAAATGATGTTACCTGTGCATTTAATATATAATTAGAAACATTATTTCACACAAGCTTCTATGAAACCAAAACATTCAATTATCATGTCCAGTAAAAAGTGGCAATTTATTGAATTAATAATGACATATGAGGAGCTGCTCGTATGTGACGTGACAAAAGTAAATCTTTGAAACATCATAAATCCGCTATTCGTTGGTGGATTTTCACCATCTCTCATTGTTCTGCTTTTATCCCGGGCTTTTATTAAAATCAACTTGACGTCAGTGTGGACCCTGGCTTTAAAATCGCATTACTTTGTCTTTATGGAGGTTTCAGTTATCAATTTCCCCAACCGATTGTCTTCAAACAACCTTTTTGTTGTAGTTTTGTCCCAGGACTGTATGTCTGGCTGGACACTGTACGAGAACGCTTGTTATCAGTTTAACAGTGGACCTGTGAACTATTTCAATGCACACGACAGATGCCGGAGGGTCGGAGGATTCCTTGCTCTGTCCAAGACTCTCAGCGTTAATGTAAGTTTTAGTCCCGGGTCGATGTAGCCTTTTGACAAGGCCTGGTGTGGGTGCGTCCATAACTACGCCTTCAAAACCTCTGAGCAGTAGTTGTAGACCATGCACCCAAAAAGAGACTATCATGCCTACACTCCTGGCTCACATTCAGGTGTGGCATATTGCCTCGTTAGAACATGCGCAGTGTGGCCACACTGTGAAATCATTTCCACATTGTGAGTGGGTACATTCACACTGTGAAATCGATTTTTGCATTGTGAACAATGTGTTGTTTTCCACATTGTGAAAACTACCTTCACCTTCACAGTGTGGACGGTGTGTTCACACTGTGTTCACAATGTAAATTGTGTTTTTCTCACTGTGTTCACAGTGTAATGAGTTCTTTCTATAGCAGAGATAATACCTTCATCTTCGCATTTCTAATTAATTCATGAACAGCGATTAACCTGAGTTATAGCATCATCTTTCGTTGTGCGCTAAAATCCCAAGCTTAAGTGCAAGCCGAGTGTACTCGAACGTTTGTTCGACTTCGACTTGCACTTAGGTTCCAATTGCTCCGACGATTATTTCATGCACTAACCCTGACCTAAACCCTAGCCCTAACCCTCACCCTAACCCTAACCCTATTCTTAGTTAGTTGCTGGCTCCTTCTTCCTTTAATAGGTGTTCCTGACAAATCTAGCGTACTCGGCCGGTGGTGAAGGTACATGGATTGGTCTCAATGATCTCGCTGATGAGGGAGAATTTGTTTGGGTTGATGGTTACGAGTTGATACCATCGGAAGAGTGAGTACTCAATTCTCCATTGATGATAGGTTTCATTAGTTTGAACAAAATTATATAGATCTGACTTACGCACATTTAACACTTGCATACTCGATTATCGTTAGTATTCGTGGCGTCCATGTGTAGCAGTCACATGGGTTTGTGGGCTTCATCCCTGTACCCCTTGAAAATTTTCGTGACCACTGATCGCGGAGCACCCGTTAATAAGCTGCAGGAGTACCGCAGAATAATCATCGGAGCCTCGCAACTCCCAGTATACAATTGAACGGCATTCACAGGGCTCTAAACTTACAACCCCAAACTCTACGACACCCGTACGAATGTCGTGAGGCTGCGGGAGCCGTAATATGCTCGTACGGTACTCGTGCGACACGAGTACGGCACATTGGGAGCTTGTGGTTTCAAGCACAAGTATAGTTTTGGTCAATCAAACAATAAAGTATTCTATTGTTACCCCAGGCACCAGAAAACAACGTCCGATCTATTGAAAATTCTTCAGGGCCTATAGTGACAAATTTTGACGCTTAAACTTATCGGAGAGCATGTAGCGGTATGCACATTAGGAAATACCGGGTGCCCCCCTCCCCCCAACATTTTACATTTGAGTTGTTTCTCAAATATCCAAGTGTTTCAGAGCGAGCAATATATTTTAAGACATTGATAGATCATAATAGGTCTATTTCAAAAATTAATAACCCCCCCCCCCAAAAAAAAGAGAGAAAAATACCATTCACCAAAAATATACTTGGGTTTTAAACTCCTGGAGCGTCGTACGGTGAGGACAGAATGCCATAATGACCGCAGGATAGACGCGGCACCCTTGCGGCCGCGAAGATTTTTAGCCAATTTCCAATGATTTCTCAAGTTAGTCCACAGGGGCGCCTATATATGACTGTGATCGTGTAATTTTCTTTACCTTAATTTTCTTTCACCTTGAAATTTACCCTCATCTAAGACTCCCCCGCCCCCCCCCCCATTCTCCCCCGCCGCGGTCAAGGACCACCCGGACAACTAACCCAAAGACAAATCACCGGAACAAGCCCCGAACAACTACCGCTCTTTGACAACTACCCTTGCGTAGTTGTCCTAGGTGTTAATCGTCCAAGTGGGGTGGGGGGGGGGAGGTAATGGTTTCCGTGTCGTATATTGCCCAGGGGATAATTATGTGAATACCCTTCTATACAGGCAATGGGACAACGGAGAACCCAATAATGGTGGAACAGGTGGTGATGAGGAAGATTGTGTTGAGCTTCTACACTCTGGACGTTGGAATGACTATATTTGCTCCCAGTATCGTCCGTATATCTGTCAGATGAACGCCTCAAACCAGCCCACTCCACCAGCAGGTACGGTAAATACAAATCATGTTTAGATTATTACGTTGTTTATGATTACAATGTCAGTATCATATCACACCTCACTTGTTCCAGAAAACTATACCGCCCTATAACCCTAAAGGATAATAGTCTGGTGATCGAGCTTTTGCTCATGCTGGACCAGCCTGTGGACTTCACTTCCACAGGGGCTGAAGTATTCAAACTCTTCAACTTCCTTTAAGGACAGGCGGACAACCTAAACCCACACCTATAAGGGAGAAGGAGCCAGCAACTAACAGACATAAGCTAAGAAAAACTTTGAGTTCTTGCCAACCAATCAGATCGCACGTGCACTGGTCTGAAGCTGACCACGCGTGACCATGCCATCCGACGTGTGTTAGCCGCGCCGTGGTAATGTATGCACTGTTTGAATCGATAAGATCCTCCCCTATAGCGCCTATAGCTGTTTCTGCAAGATATATCCCGCGTTGATAAAACTTGCAAAGATCCATTATAAAATAAACACAAATATAACTTAATTTATTAGGCCTTGTGAGGTGAGTAGTCACACAGTTACCCCTTTATTTAGGCTGTCTTTATCACCAATTTTGTACCATAATTCTCACATACCTCAACAATGTCATTTATATGCTTAACTTATGCCTGTTAGTTGACTGGCCTCTTTCTTCCTTTAAAAATGCATGCATTATCTGATAGACGAAACATTATTTTTGTTGATCGTCCACAATAGTAATGTTGAATGTTTTCGTATTCATGTCATACGTCTCGCCTTGAATATTTATTTGGCAACAGTGGCGAATCAGAACTCCGATCCATTATATTTTTCCTTTGTATGCCGATTAGTTTATTAGGTAAAAAAAAAAAAAACAGCGATCATCCTGTGATGATACTTGTTGATAATAATTATTATTTCTGATAAATACTTAAACTTAAATACACGTCTACTTATTGAAAAATAGTGCTTGTTGTTTCACACGAAATTGACGCTATATCTCTATCATTCCAAATTCAATTCAATTGCCAGATATTTCACTTATCGTCACTCCAAGAGCTGGACCGAGAAACAATCGAGTAATTTTGTTTCGAAATGTATCCCCCTCCTCCTCCTGCTTCCTCCTTCTCCTATCCTTTTTTCCTCACTTACTTTGACCTCCTCCTCCTCCTCAACATTACCATTATCATGCTCATGCTTCATCGATCTACAGCCAGTACCCCAAATTTCACTTTCCTGTTCAAATGCCCATCATGGTGTTTCGTGTGTTCTTTGCGGTAAGAATTTTCAGGCTGTTTACAAGCTATGCATTATTCAAATACAAACCATGTCATGAATTCAGTGATTGTTGTCTTTAGCAATGACCTTTACTCATCTGTATTTGCCGTCCGCCTCATAGCGGCATTGCGAGGTAATTTTACAAGCGATGTATTCTTTTATGTTCAATTCAACCTAGATTCCTAATCACTGATGGAGTGGCCGGTTCGCTGTTGCTGGGTTCGATGCATCGTTGCGCTCATTGCTGTTTGCTATCTTGGCTCTGATCCGTTATCATCGTGTTCTGCGTCAATAAACCACGGTCTCTCGCCCGAACATCAGCACCCCCTTCTTCCAGCTGGGCCGCGGTACGCTTCTACGGTCCAGACTGCGTACCCTTTCGGCCGACGACACGGTGATGCCTGCACCAACGATCTCCCGCCCATCCACCTTAACGTCGGGATGCAGAGCCATATAACACGAAGGTTTCCCCTGTAATCCCTCAAACGAACTGAATTTAGCACCAAATAATATTTGATTAAAAAGTATAGAGGACAGGAACTCGGCAGCAAGTGAAAACACAAGGGCCGGATTAGTCCTGTACTGCCCTCGAAAGGTCTTATACTGAGTCAGGCGTGCCAGGGTTTGTCCCAAATCGCCGTTAATTACCTCCCAAATTTTACATTTTGACGCATTTTATGCCAGACATCGCCTAGATATGGTTAGAAACTTACGTTGCTAATCAATCCTTATAACACCTTTGAAAGACCGTCATGCACAGCTCGAATTTTGAGTGCCACAGGTACGGGTTTATGCACACCGAGCGTATAGGTCTGCACGCTGAAGTACATGCGACTGCTTACTTTGGTATCCTTTGTATTGCACATTACATAGTTTATTCTTTTATTGTGTATTCTGTTCTTACTGTTTCTTATTGCAGTCTTGCCAGTCACTGCATGTCTTGCAGTGCTTCAACTTTTGTAATTCTTATTCTAGGATATTTATTTTTCCATTTACGCTATTGCACTACTATTAAACTCATGTATCACTTGTTTTTTTGTTAACTGAACTCTATAATTACTATGTCATCTAAACCTAAGATTATGGAATAAAGCTGTGTTGAATGTTCAACATTACCAAATATGCTTTTCTATAAAAAATTTAGAAATTAATTAAATACACATTGATGATGAATATGATCGTTTTTAGTTCCCAGGTTCATTTAATATAGATTTGTTTGGTGTAGGCTTAGTTGACAAATCTGTTGCCTTATAAAAGTGTGTTGACATCTATTATTGTCTCGCATTATTCAATCATAAACGCTCAGGTTTGTGTTTTTTAACTGGTTATTCTACCCTGTAGCAAATTTTTATATATTTGACTGTACTTATGGTGGGACGAAAATGAACGGTTTTTATCATTCGTTCATTACGATTTCAATTAATAAAAATGAAATTTACCGAAAAGTCTCATCAAAAGAAACCCCATTATAAAGTACTGCTATAAATCAAAGAAAATACTGTTATATTAATTAAACCAATTACTATTATCATACAATTTATAAATTTTTGGGCCAATTTTTTCAAAATAGCAAGATTTTAATATATTTGATGTATGAGGTGTAAAAGAAAATATACTTACCATATCAACATTATAGTAGTGTAAGTAATGTGGAGAAGATACTTATTAGTCTACTGCTATATCAAAAGAGCAGAAGACGTAGAGGTAGAAGTCTGACAGTGATAATACGGCTATAGGGATCGCTTGACAAAAAAACACAAAAACATTAAAATATAGGACAAATTCCATAAATTTCCCCTATCTGATTACGCGAAAATTCTAAAAACTCGTAAAACATTCTGTTGATCAACCTAAACTTGCTCATACCCGATTAACGCAGAACTTCCCAGTCGTGCAATCGCAAATGCAATAGTATAATTTCGAATTTAAAAAAATAAATCGTAAATGAATAACATGACCCATAAAATGCATTTTTCTTAACACGGTCCTTCCAATATTAAGGAATAAATAAATAATATCATGACTTGTGCCACCTTGTGGACTCCTTACCACTGTATTTACGTCTTTCTTTGTATGTATGTAACAGTTACCGAGTCATTAGTCAATTGTAAGTTACCGAGCCGGGCTTGCCAACAGATGGCATGTACTTCGCGAGACACACCCCACTCATATTACGCACAACAGAAAGAACACTGACATGATAGTATTAGAACATCATCTGACCCGATGGCGGTAGAGCCACCTGGTCACAGCGATCAGTGGTGAGATTCTAGCATACGAGAACACGGAAAGAAGAAATTAACATATGGCAATCTTTCGACCATCAAAATTTAGAAACCCCGAACCGAAAACTATCAAACGTAGGAGAGTTCATGTCAACTGGAGAGCTCTTTTTTAACAGAAAGGAGAAATGAAGTTTACTTTAAGGCCCGATACCGACAATAACATGCTAAAGTGATATATGTGATAAAAAACACAGTGTACGTTCTTAAGACACCTTCTCACACACAGAAGCTTAGAAAGCAGTGAGGCATTAATGGCATTGTTAATAACAGACCTAGTTATTAGAAAAATCCTACATAACTACTTCATACAGACGAGTCAAACAGTCCATTCTAAGGACCCGTCTCACGATCCTGAACTAGTGTGTGGTATACGCAAGTGCAGACACATAGATAATCACGCCATGCACAGCAGAGCACACCAGCAGCTGGTTGATAAAAGATACAACACTTCACACTATTTTATGCTCTTCTCGAGTGAAAAACACGAAAATCACTAGCGTCAGGTCGCCATGCACACAGCACAACACACACATTCAACATTCACCGTCACATGCAACACCACTCACAACAGGCATCACAACACACACACACGACCCGTTGACATTTGTAGACCCCAAAGAGAGGTAATGAGATGGAGGTAGGGTCAACAATTTAATAATATAGTATATTATATATGTGACATAAGTATCACCAGTATTATCGTTAGTAGACATCATACTGCATAGCCTTATAAAATCGACGACATCATGGCATTCAAATGCACGACTAAGTTGTTCCAGATACACAAGAATCCAATGAATACTCACTCAAAGTTCAGAACTGATGAACTAAAAAGGAGATAATAGGGGTGCTACCATACTCAAATTGGTGCAGCGCCCATATACTCGTGATCAAATGACGCCTTCAGAGAGAAGAAGCATGGGCATAGTCTAATCATCTGCTTTTTCACATTTCTTGCCTCTCGCATAGATATATCACACACTTTCTGCACAGTCATATTACTACAACTATATAGCAACCCACTCAGATCCTGACTTACTCGATCGAAATATGCGGCTATTCGAAGTGTATTGTAAGACATTTTGAAGACACGAACCACAAGAACTATCCACTCGTAGAGAATGGCTCGATTGTGATAAGCGCAACTCGATCGTTCATATTCCAGGATCCAAACTCGGTGTCCCGAATCGCCTGTAAGACGCGTTTTCGTAACAACATACTCCGAAAGTAATACGTTGCGACAGCGAGCCGTAAGACAAGTTCCGCTAATGAAAGTGTAATTATCCATATTGATGTGCTCTTGTGATCGGATATACGTATATATCGGTCCTATATTCAGCGATATTTTTGACATTTTAATTCAAAAGCGTACTTCTAGAAATATTATATATATATATATAATATATATATAGCTGAGGACAATACACTATCATATGAATTTCTTAACAAAAGTAAACGATACTCATCTTTCTGACTATAAGAGATAATACCGAATAGTATATAATACCGCTAATATACATTTCATATATACTAGTCACTGTACTATCTCTCACTCGTCCTTACTGATATATGTGAATGGATCGATCAGAGATTCTGCTGGCTACTTGTTTCTCATATCTTCAGCCTGAACGCCATTCTAATGTTATAAATCCACTGCAGCGTACGTAGTTGGGGGATAGAGAAAATGGAGGTCCGCCGCTGAATGTATTGATATTTAGACTCCTATTCCGCGGACCGTCTCCTAAGCGGAATAAAAATTTTATATTTACCATTTTCTGAGATATTTCTCAATATCACTTCCTGCTTGATATCATTGAGATATGTATATGCATATTCATCGATTGTACGCACTTTAACTATATTATGTGCAGGAACTAGAGACTAAATCAGATAATTAAGGAAAACACAGTAGAGATTTATTCCATAGATTTTATATGAACTAAAAAATGATATGATATTATAGACACATATTCCGTCCAAATTGAATAATATCATTATGTACGTACTTGTACGTATCACTATATTTTTGATTCATTACTTATACAGGTAGAATCATTATTGAAATGAATTATCATCGTACTCGCAGTCTCGATAAAGTGCAACTCAGTGATGCTTTACGTGACAGCACTGTAATGACGATTTTGCTACAATGCAATATATGTCGCAACTTCATAGGGAAACTCGTCCCGTACAGCAACGTCGTTTCACAAAACAACGATCTCAGAGGCTGACTGACGAAAGTTTCTGTTTGCGTGCAGGGCAATCCAGAAACTCGTCAGTACGCCGCGAGGATCGTTTGGTTCGTGAACCCTTGGTTGCGACGGTGTGTAGTGTGGGTGTGTGTGTCGTGTGTGGGTGGTGTGGTGTGATACACAACTCATAGACATGAAGAAAGTAAAAATCGCTTAATCAGAAATTGATATGAGCTTGCCCTGTGGCAGTTAATCATCACATTCTACACAATAATCTTAGAAATTTGATTTATTAATATGCGAGTATATGTAGTTAATTAGTTAATTATGATTATTGTAACATTGAAAATCGATTGAATTCCAGAGGAAATAAACCACTTTAAAAAATCTTTCTCGTCAATGACAAAATATCAGTCTATATCGAGGAAAATAGTATTCTGATGGGCAAACAAATAGGATGAAAGCCATACAAATAACGATTGTCAAGGAACTCCGTATAAAACAGCTGAAACTGAACTGAGCAAAAATTTCCGACATAGAAATAAAAACACAACGGAATAATCACATCGGGATGTATGCGCTATACATATGACTATACACCAAATGGAGGATTGCTCTCTATAAACTTTTACTTAAGATGCCTAAACTCTATACACAGTATTATATATCACTATCTTATTATCTCTTCTAGCATCGTTGTCGAGCATCGTGAGTTTAATACCGCAGTGTATCAACGTAATTGTTACAATCTCCGTATGATATGACAATAAGACGTTCAAATGCGCCTAGCTCGCTCAATGTAGCACTCATGTGCACCAATCCAGTGCGTTCTGGCTGTGTCTGGTGTCTTCGACTGAGCACGCATTGTGTCACTATGGCCGTCCCCTATCGAGACATCGCAATGGATTTTCGGAAATAACGACACTATACTGATCGCGCAACAGTGATCACACTCTGATACGAACCCGTGTAATACGAACGTTGTCGGATTATCAGTGGATCAAATCTGGTGCATAACTCCACATGATGTTTGTAGCTAGTCCAGGACCAGACTTCGGTGCAGTGATAAGTCATTCTGCGATTTGAGCTAGCTATATGTACGCGTGGACGTTGTCTTTGTGTGTTGAAGATATTCCATCGGAATGTCCAGCGTGCGTAGATGGTACATAAGTTTCCCAGAGTGGTTCAGCTAGACTATCTACTTGTTGCTGAAAGCTTGCCTTAAAAGGGGGAAGAAATGTAGAATCTGACGACTTCAATATCTATTAATCATTGTCTCCAAATGAGCTCGAAATCTTGTACATTAATTTCTATTTACCTAATCTATTTTTATGATGCATTTGAGTTTTCGCGAAA
>JZLH01S0608512.1:84173-99531 GCA_001188425.1 Eucidaris tribuloides | reverse complement strand
ATTTGTTTAGAATTTGAATTCATTGAATTTGATATTGATATTGATTTCGTATACTTGAACTATACCCTAAATACAAACAATCCTGTTTAGAGCGTTAAGTTAATGGGGTGGGGCCCTATACACATGTCAACTGGATGGGCTGTATTATAATCATGTTACTTATTAAAATTACGTATTTCATATATTGCGTAAATTACCAGTTTCATTACCGTAATTGCAATGAATTCTGTTTCATTATTAAAAATATGGGGGGGGGGGGGCATATACAAAATGAATAGCCTTATATTTATGTGTCTTCTATCATATTGATTTGTTTTGGATTTGTTTGTCACAAGGTGTGTCATAATAATGTTAAACAAGCATAAACTTTATACTTGTGTTATTATTTATGACGTACCTTATTTTATTTGTGGTTGTCTTTGGATTTGCATTATTGTTTGTATGGTTTTAAATTGTTAAGCTCACGTAATCTGACCTATCGGCCATGAAATGGGTAACTGAAATAAATAAATAAATCTATCTAGAATGTGAGCAATTCAGATTTCCTTTTTACTTATTTCTTTGCTTTTCTAAATAGATGATTAAAAATTAAACATATTTTTGGCACTTTTGTTTTAAAAGCAGTAGAAATCAGGAAAGAAGAGGAAAATGCAATTCACTTGAAAGTGATCAAAGATATGGGCTTAATTTCTTTTTTATTTGTAATGATGTCAACTCATGTTCGTTTTAAACTTATTGGTTCATCTTTCTTATACATAATGAAATGAATGAAAATTATACAATAAACCAGTTCGTAAAATTGTAATCATTACAATTTGCGCATGACTGTACTAGTCTAGCTTCCAGACGTTTAGATTAATCCACCCTATATTGATAAGGAAACTGTTATCCTCGTTTACAGTATCTATGTCCTCAGTCAACTGCTCTGACTCAAACTGGTCTCTAGCCGTCGCAGGGTGTGTGTGTGCGGGTGCTTCGCACCCGCAGGGAGAAAAAGTCGCAGGCTCTGGGACCGAGACTAGACTGTACAGGACAAAGTTCATTTCAACGGAACTTGTGTGAGAAGACAAACTAACAAAAAAAAAAAAATGATAGCCCAACGTAAAATGTATGTGATAAATCATGCATGCACGAGATGCCTCTCCAGGAATGTGCAGGTGATAGTATTCTGTTCAACAGAATGTACCAAAAGCAGTAGACGCTTCGGTAGTTTATTCAAATGTATGAATACTTTCTTTTGCAGCCTAGTGATGAGATGTTATACCCTGGTATTAAACCAAAGTGTGCTACCAACCATGACATATGGTGCCGAACAATGGTCTATATGGCTAAAGAAATAGAACAAAAACTCTTGTTACTCAATGAGCCATGGAAAGGAAGATGCTAACTGTATCAATACTAGACATGTGTAAAACCCTGCGAACTCCGCAACAGAACCCAAATCAATTATCATTGAGAGAATTAGCTAAATTAAATGGAGGTGGTCACTGCCTAATCTTTGGACAAAGAGGGAAACAGAATGACAAAGAGGCAGACAAAGGGACAATGAAGAGATGATATAACAGAATACAGAAGAATAACATGGTAACGAAAAGAAAGAAATTGATATATGGAACATCCTCGAAGAGGGTTTCATACTTCAGAGAATTAATCAGCATGAGATAGGTTGATGAGATATTTCCTGCATCTGTTCCTGTGAAAACTCAATAACAATACAAATATACATTGCAAGCACTAGTTGTTGCTATGTCCTATGAGATATCAGGTTGTCAAGACTCATGCAAGAGCAACCTTTGTTAGAATAGTTTCCATAAAATTTACATTTATAATGAAACTGGTCTACTGACCTAGGGGTCAGTTAAATAGCATTGTGAGCGTGCGCTGTAGCACTCGTGTGGCTGTTCCGTGAAGTTCTCTGCCTCGGCCAACATAATTTGCATTTCAATATAATGCCGGGGCAGACCTGGCTCAATGCACAAGAGGAAATTGGCTTTGCTTCGTATCTCGTCGTTATCTACGTATGTCTTTGCTCATAGGAAAGAAATAGGCCTACGGCGGACTGTTGCCGCAACCTTGCGGTAACCTTGCCGCAACCAGGTTGCTTTTTCACATGCAAATTAGCTCTGCCGCAACCTTTTCCAGAGGTTGCTGCGGATCCGCGGCAACCTCCAGAAAAGGTTACCAGAGAACTAATTTGCATATTCATGGCAACCAGGTTGCGGCAAGGTTACCGCAGCAGTCCCTGAAAAAGGTTGCAGCGGATCCGCGGCAACCTGGTTGCGGCAAGGTTACCACAGCAGTCAGATATTTTTTTTTATTGCTATTAGATATGCAAATTAGCTTGATCTTCAGCAAGGTTGCCACATGGCTTTCACAGCCCAGTCTTGTGATAGGGACCCTTACAGATTAACTAACAGGTTGGTCACAAACCTGAAGAGCCTGTCCATATGTAGTGCTTGTTTTTGCTGGTGTTATTGTACCTTTACCTATAATTTGGTTTGTGTATATGCACCAGCTGTGTGCACCCGTGACAACAATACCAACAGCACAAAAATTGAAAAAAATAATCAGATAACAGGTATACATACATAAGATCCTATATGTGGGACTAAGCCAGTACAAATTCTTTAAAGGCAATCATTCAAGAACCTTCTTTCTTCTCAAAATACAAATTCTAAGGTTTTCCTCAGCCCACATAATTCACTATTCAAGATGTCACATTTCCAAAACATACCTCAAAATATGCAGAAAGAATGCAAAATCACCCAATACATTCCCAGCTCTCCACATGTCTCTGGAGCTCTGGAGTGTAACATCTAGTTGAAAATGACGCACCTTTGCTAACTGCCATTTCACAGTGGGGGTCTTTTATCTGATTGGCTGATTGTGTTTCCCACTATTATCTTCTTCTGTGGCAACCTTGCCGCAACCTAATGTGCAAGTAAGTTCTTAGTCATGCCTGAGGAGATTAGCTTATTTCTGTGGCAACCTTGCGGCAACCATTTCCAAAAGATTTTATAAAGCTTCTGTCTGTGGCAGATCCGCCGCAACCTGCCCCTGCGGTAACCTGGTCCGCGGCAAGGTTGCGGCATACGGCAACCTTTGGCAACCTTCATGCCGCGGACTAAAAGGTTGCAACGGATCCGCCGCGGATCCGCTGCGGATCCCGGGCAACCTTTTCACTTTCCGAGGGGTGCAGAAACCACGCGGAAAGTAACCAGAAAGGTAAGATCTGTTCTCTTTTTTTCCCATCGATACATAACTTTGAATGAAAATAGGGGTGAAAGTCGTCCTCCTGTTAGATTAATATGATTTTTGAAATTGTTCATGGTTTCTTTTGTAAAAGGTTTTACAGGCAATATTATTATTGGATGGAAAGCGTGTGAATACGCACGACTGTATGGGTTCATTGACGGTGTTGTTTACATACGATATCTTTTCGTAATTAAAATCTTATCATAACCGATTACACAATCTTATCTCGCTCACAGCTGTCGTATTGCGTGTAAAACGCATCGTCAATATGTAGTTTTTCGGTGAGATTTTTTGTTTTAATACCACACAACTATCTACCACTAATTGGATGTAGTATTCGCGTTTCGTTGAAAAATGCAGTCGCCGTTTCACCAGTCACACGAATTACAACGTTGATATTAGAATTAATTGTGTAATTTTATTTAAGTGCACAGAGTTGAAATCGCGTTTCTATCAATTTCGTGCCAGTTATTATTTTTTTTCTGAGCAGAAACCATGTGGAAAGTAACTAGAAAGGTAAGATCTGTTCTTTTTTTCCCCGCCGGTAAATAACTTTGGATGAAAGTAGGGGTGAAAGTCGTCCTCTTGTTGGGATTCTTGAACTATCGTGGTTTCTGTTGTAAAGACATTTTATCATGTTTATAGGCAACCAATTCCTCCTCATTTATTAACAAGTATTGTTGGAAATCTCCGTACATGCACATGCCAATTTATTGTGTAGCTTTATATATCGTTTCATTTGTTCAAGGTCTTGCTTGAATTCAATGCTGGTAAATGCGTGCTATTATCTTCTCATCTACTGATTAATTCAAACAACTACCGTCTTATATCCCTGCTGCACGTGTTATCGAAAATTCTTGAGAAGTTTACAAACCCAAGTCTCTTGTTTCATTCATAATTGTAGGCTTTTATTTTGCAACCATTTTGGCTTCACCCCCTATCATTCTACCACGTCCGCTCTTATTGAATCTATTCGTGATGTAACTATAGAGCCATGGATGTCAGAGAAATGACAATAAGCTTGTACTTAAACCTGTTTATAGCGTATATGACTGCATCGATATGGCATTAGAGGTATCCTACTGAGTTGATTTCGAAGTTATTTAACATTCAGAAAGAAATTAGCATTACTCATTGTGATGAAGAGTATATCAATGTGGTTACCTCAAGGTTCCATATCAGGAACCCTTTTCGGGTTTTTGGCAAATAAATTAAATTTTATCCTCTTAATTTGCTGAAGACACTGAAAACTTAATAACTAAAAAGTATAAAAGTGGCAAACATATAAAATAAATCAACATGCCTGTACACAAATTAAAAAAATCATAATTATTATCCTACTCATCATCATCACTATCATCATCATCATCATCATCATCATCACTATCATCTTCATCGTCATCATAATCATTATCATCATCGTCGTCGTCATCATCATCATCACTATCATCATCATCATCATCATCATCACTATCATCATCATCATCATCATCATCAATCATTGTTGGATGAAGTCTCCCTTCATTAGTTTTCATTCTTTTCCATTTGCTGTCATTTACGTTGTGTTTTTGAAAGTTGTTAGTTTATATCTCCATCTTCTCTTTTGTCTACCCCTTCTTCTCTTGCTTGTTCTTGGTTGCTATTCTGTAAGTTTCTTAGTCCATCTGTTATCTTGTGGGCTAGATAAACAGTGAAAGTAGACAGTTACAAGTACTTGGGCCATAACCTTGAAAATGGAGGACAGCACTCTGATAACAATAATGTAATTTGTCTCAACAGAATGTTTTTCTCTGTCTGGTCATCGTTGCTCTTATGACTTCTGTATTTTTGGCAACCTACCGTACTAATTCGCCTGTCCTCCACGTTGGATCATCACACCCCATAGCGCGTTACAATATGACGTAAGTATAAGCCAGCGCGGGGTTAACCATTTGCACGTAAATGTTGCGATTTTGCACATTCGTACAATAAAATTCAATAATAGAAAATAGAATTAGTTTTATTCATTACATTTGCACAAGAAAAGCTAACAAATGGCCATAATGCTTAAGCAGCATCTATAAAATAATTACCATTATCAATAGTGCAATAAGGAAAGCAAGATTTAAAGAAAATAACAAAATAACAATCGTCATTATTATCCCCTCAGAATTAATTCAGCGTGCAAAGACCTAACGCGTAAAATGGGTTCCTTTTCACGGACAGGCGATGTACGCGCGTATAGTGAAAAGGATACCAAAATCGCAAAAATCATGACAAAGGGATATACATTTACAACAGCCTGATTTGAAAATACTTGTTTAGAGTGAGGAAAAAATTGTTTAGTGTATTCTGAGATCAAAGGATATTATGATAATTACTTGTTTAGGGTCCATTTTGAAAGTCCGGACCGTGCGTGAGCATGGTGCCCACCTCGTAATGACAGTGCCCCCCCCCCCTTCCCCAGAAGAAAATTCATTCGTACCATCCTAAATTTGTGAACACACATTTGGAAAACTAGATACACTGCAAAAACTGGGGTGTTAAATTTAACACCCATGGTGTTGCAAGATACCAGACGTGGTGTACAATTTTAACATCACGGGTGTTATTCTAACACCAAACGATTTATATCAAACACCAAGAGCATTGGCTTTAACACCAAGTGTGTTGAAATTTCAACACCTATCCGGTATTCATATTGTGTAATACCCTCCGTGTTAAATTTAACACCCAAGTTTTTTGCAGTGTAACTCAATGTAAAAGCCATGGATAAATTATGAATGCACGAGACGCATATTCACAAATTTGACGGGTGAATGTATTCTCAACGGAATGTAAAAAAGCAATTATTGCAGCCATGAACTTCAGAAATGATTGTTTTCAAATGCCTTGCTGTACAGTGTATATACAAAAAAGGGTAATCCGTAATCTATCTTATAACAGAGATTTTTTAAATAAAATATCCGAAAATAGCAAAATTTCCCCTTTCCAAGGATACCCTACTCGCATCACTGGTGTCGTGCATGACCGGGTACGAGAACAATGTCAAATCACACTTTGTACAAGTTTTGGTCAATGGATACATAAAAGACTGGAGACACTAATGATAGCATGGGTTTATGTCAGATGAGCGGTAATCTCACATTTTATGCCAGTTTTGCCAAAACTTGCAAAAATTGTGACTTGGCATTGTTCTCCTCGTGACAAGGGCAATTTACTCAGTCATGCAAGACACCAGTGATGCGAGTGAAGTATCATTGGATAGACAAAAACAAATAATTGCTCTTTATGGATATTATAGTTCCACGTTTCTATCATAAATGACCTTGCAATACTTGCCTTCCAAAGATGGATAACCTTTTGATACACAATGTAGAAGAGCTACCCAGTCCCCAGGGGCGGCGAAATCGGGGGGGGGGGGAGGGGGCCCAAAAAATTGCAAGAAATTGAGCCTTCAAATGCTAATGATCAGGTCCATCTTGTAGGCATACATTCAACAATTTCAACGGGTGTTTATGATTTGAATGAAATGCTTAGAGATGCATCAGGAGATGCATCATTTGGACATGCACTTTCAAGAGGAAGCTGCGACGTCGATGTGCTGCACTCAGAGCCAGGGAGGACAAACAAGATATTGAACTGTTTTTGATTAGTCAAGATACTGAAATTTTGACCGTTTTTTTTCATTTGACTATTTTGTTATTAAAAATTCAGTGGGAATAGTGATGTATTCAAGATGGACAATTTTCTTTTCTTTTCAAAGTGACATTTAACTTTAATTTTTGTCGTTCAATGGATCTTATGCAACATAAACTTTCACAACTGAAAGACTGACTGCTCCACTTCTTGCAATTTGTTTTACTGACCTTGCTATTGTTTAATGCATGTAATCAGCCATGCATGACTGCTCACATGTTAACTTCATGTCATACTGGAAGTGGAATAATGTCTGGTCATATTGATATACAATAATGTACCTTTTCATAAAAATTTATATGGTATATCTTAATTTTATAAGTGTCCAAGAACTTTTTTTGCCGAGTGTATGTATAACTGCCTTATGAACAATAGTGGCGGAAATTCTCTTTAGAAAATATTTCATTTCATTTGTTATCTTTTTGTTATTTTAGTGAAAAAGGTTACATGAGCAGTTACATTTTTTTTTCTTGGGGGAGGGGGAGGTCGGGGGAGGTAGTCACGCGTTGATCATACTTCAAAGTCACGTAGATTGTTGTAGCTCAAAGCTTTTGGATAAACACAAATCTTAACCTTAGACTTGGCAATCCTAACAACTTAATGTATGTGGGTTTTTTTTTTAGTTAAACCGTCTGCATCTTGGAAAAAAATATTTTTATACTTTACTGGTAAATGTATTTTGCAAAGCGATACACGTTTGAGTTTTGCGCAGATATCCACATCCATTTGGGCTGAAATCACATGAAGAGTCAATAACGTTCAGGTGCTTTTGTATGGAGTTATGTCTTTTGTTCTCAACGGGTCAGACATAAATGTCAGTTTTAAACAGTTTTAAAAGGAGAGACGCTATATATACAGGGTGGCCCAGAAAGAATGCTACACATACGATCGTTAATTTCTTCAACATCATGAACAAAATGTCATTAATTGTTATTTCACTTGTTAGAACATTCTTTTTCCGACAAAATGATGCCATGATAATTGATTTTGAGTAAGGCGTTTGGATTCAAGGGCCATTTTTCTGAAGCAATGTAATTTCCAGCGAACCTGGGAACACCAAAATATTCTCACGTAATAGCGTGCCATAGAATAAGCGGGGAGGCAGACAACAGCGAGACATTCCGGAATGTTTTGGAGAGATGAATGCATACTTGATTATAATGATGCTCGCAATTTTGTAAAAACTTTCGCGGTCGAGTAATATTGACGAAGTTTGTGAAGAATGAAAAAAGAAAGAGGTCTAAAGTATATGGAGGATGTACTCCTCTCATCCATGTTGTCCATTGTAAAATACATTTAAAATGAGTTTGTATCGTATTACCCACGATTAAAGACCTCTTTACATTGCTTTGTTACCTACACTTTATGGTATTGTTTCGATATACAGTGTGTATCAAAAAAAGTAAACACTTAGTAAAAAAATTATTTAAAAAATTCTCATGATTTGGAGATTATTTTTTTTTATATGAGTACGTTACCTTGGACCTAAGCTATCTTATGACACTGTTGGTTTTGAAATTATTTCACGCATGAGTGAGCACAACCCACTTTTGTCCAATCGGCCCAAAATGCATTTGCGCACAGAATTGCATTCTAATGGTCAATGTTTAATGCCTTGCAGACCGATGCTGCAGAAGATTTCATCTGATGTGCATAAGCATTGAATCCTCAGCATCCTCACAGAAGAGCTTATATCAATTCTGTCATAAGAAAGACAAAAATATAGCAATGATTCAGATACACCCCACTAAAAAAGAAGAAAATGTCATGTTTGCAAGATGAACTGTGAATTGACCATGAAAAAATGACAGTTTCTTCTTGTTTACGATGGTGTATCTGAATCATTGCTTCATTTTTGTCTTTCTTGTCACAAAAATGATATTAGGTTTTCTCTGAGCATGCTGAGAATTCAATACTTGGGCACATCAGTTGAGAACTTCTGCAGAACCGGTCTGTGATGCACTAAACGTTGACTATAAGAACACAATTCTGTGCGCAATTGCATTTTGGCCGATTGGACAAAAGTGGGTTGTGCTCACTCATGCGTGAAATACTTTCCAAAATAACAGTGTCATCAGATAGCTTAGGTCCAAGGTAACATATTCATATAAAAAAAAATCTCAAAATCATGAGAATTTTTTTAAATAATTTTTTTTACTAAGTGTTTACTTTTTTTATACACACTGTATATGTCAGTCCCATAAAGCTCTTATTGGATGAGGACACAAATAAGTGGTGTCATTTGGGAGAATTTTTTCATGTGTTTTCTAACAACAAAATAGAATTCAATTTTGTTCATCGGGTTCAGTTTTTGAGCAAACGCATGGGCTCAGAAAATTAATTTTCATAAATAGACCAGTTTCATAATGAATTCAAATTTATGGATGTTTTCTCTTCCGAAGCCTAGTGAAGAGCTATTTCTTTCATCTGTTTCTATGAATGCAGTTTCAATACTGAAAATGCAACTTGCAGATATTACTTGTTGCTATGTCGGACAAGCCTCGGACAAGTTTTCAGGTTGCCAAGAACAACTTTTGTTTTAAAGGCATGCATGAAATTTGAATATATTACGAAAACGGCGTATTGATCAACGTTAACAAATTCAGAGCACTGAAATGTTTGAGCAGCGGCTGTAATCGTTTACATCTGAAACGTCGATTTCATGAAAATCTGGAGAAGTACGTCGTAAAACAAACGTACAAGAGTGATGTTATCACGTCTGCTGGTAATTTTATTAATTTGAAAATAAACATTGACACATGTGGAATGGCATAAAAATTATTGCACCTGCTAGTGATTTGAAATTTATAAACACGGAACAAAAAGGGAAAACAATCAAAAGAAGTTAATGAGAAACTAAGGTTTGGCAAATAGGAATGTGCAAATTATTTCTTTCTTTTAACTTTGAGCTAGAGGCCAGTTTGTTTTGTGGGTTGGATTAATATTGAAAGGGTAAATTTGCGATGAAAAATGATATACATGTCAATCATTCTACCATGACCGCGAAATCATATATTTTATTTATTCTTGATATGAACCTGTAACATTATCTGCCCTTTCATTCGTTCCCATGTACACACGAGCACACCCTTGCACCACTTAAGCCAGGAAAAAAAAAGGTGCGTACAAGGTGCAATTTTGCGGAAATAAATGCAGAGCAATTTCTGCCCCGGTATTCGAGGAAATCTGCACCGTTAACGGCTGAGCGTTCGCCCCACTCCATGTTTGCAAGTTTGCACCTTTTAGGTACATATTTTGCCTCCAATAGACCACTTTCATGATGTATTCAAATTTATAGATGTTTTCTCTTCCGAAGCCCGGTGATGAGCTATTTCTTTCATCTGTTTTCATGAATACAATTTGAATACTGAAATTGCAACTTGCATAATTGTACTATTTTCCATGTCGGACAAGCTCAGACAAGCTTTCAGGTTGTCAACAAAAGCCTTTGTTTAAAAGGTATACATGGAATTTGAATGTATTACGAAAACGGCCTATAGGTCCAGGTTTGCACCTAAAAGGATGAAAATAATGCACCTTCGGCTTCAATACAATATAATCAGTTGAAAATAAATACCTTCACGGCCAGCGTTATGGCCGAATGGGTAGAGCGTCCGCCTCACGTGCGGAAGGTCGCAGGTTTGAGCTCCGGCAGGGTCATGTACAACTTTATAAATATTTGTAAATGTAAATGTTAATAAATTGTATTATAATGTAAATAATATAAATAGCACTTGAATGAACGTAAATTTGCGGTTCACACACAGAGTTTGCAACAAAAAGAAGAATACCTTTTAATCTTGTATGGTGCAATCCTGCACCTTTAAAGGTGCTCCCAGTGTGACATTGGTCTACACCTTTACTGGTGCAAAATTGAACCTGTTTTTCTTATTATGTAGGTTTCCATGTTTATACATGTATAAACATAAGTCAGTTAGGTTACAGTCTGATGGACCGAGGGTCCGTTAGACCAATTTTCAAAATATGGTCCTGTAGACCGATTAACAGTAACGATCCTGTAGACCGAGGGTACGATGGAATGGGTCCAATAAACCGATTATTTAAAAAGGGTTCAATAGAACGACTGACAAAATGGATCAATCGACAATCGGTCTATCGGACCATCGGTCTATAAAACCCTATACCGTTAATTAGTTTTGGGGATCCTTTTGGAAATCGGTTTACGGGACACTTTATGGTAATTGGTCTAAAGGACCCTAAGTCTATCGTACCGTTTACCTTTAATGAAAAATCGGTCTATCGTACCCTTGGTCTATAGGATATTCGGTCTATATGGTTTCTCCTAGGCAGGTATGATTAATGGACTATCATAAAAGTATGGGCGTTGATACATTTTTCTAATTGGGGCAAAAGCAAGCAAAATATCAAACTTTTCGGTGCATCCCGCGCGCAAAATTCGTGTTTTGGTAGTGCCGTACAGTACTTTTTAAACTTATATCTTGCATTATATTTTAGGAATTGTCAAGTTGTGAAAATGATTGAGGAGGGAGCAAAACGATCAATGCCTCTGCCTTGGTTGTTTCCACCGAAATGACATGAAATTAATTTCTCCACAATGAAAAAATAATCTCTTTCAATCATACAGGACGAAACAATGGCTGGATCTGTTGAAACCTAGAAACTGGACGAAGTTATTCCATCAATCAACTTTTCCACACCGTCTGACATGGTGGAAAACGTGGGCCCTTGACAGGATCCAAAATGACAGTCAGGCCAGTTTCACGAGCGCTCAGAAACATTGGTGCACACCGAAACACAACTTGGCCTTTATCAAAACCCACAAAACGGGCAGCACGACGCTTTCTATGATCATCAATCGCCATGCATTTCTCCACAACTTATCTATGTTAGCTTACGAAAACGACCCGCAGAGAGGACACATAAGAATGGATGTTCTATCCAACAAGACTGTCCCAAAATTAATTCCACCGCTGGGTGTCAAAACGGGGCAGTATGCCTCGTATAAAGGGTACAATATTTCAACCGTTCACGTTCGTTTTCAACCTGATGCGATGGAAAAATACATGACGGCAGGAACTAAATACATCACTATATTAAGAGAGCCCACTTCGCAATTCGAATCAGCCTTTTCTTTCCTTGGACTAAATAGGCTCTTTGAGGGTACGAACACAACTATAAACCTGCGGAACTTTTCGCAAAATCCTTTGCACTTTTGGGAAAGTTGAATACAAATCCACGTTCAAAAGCGTATACCAGAAACGGGCAATTTTTTGACATGACTCTTGATACTAGGATACATGACAACACGACAGTTGTCAGAACTATAATAAGTCAACTGACAGAACAGTTTGATCTTGTGATGATTATGGAATACTTTGACGAGTCCTTGCTATTGCTAAAGCAACTCATGTGCTGGGATTACGCTGATATATCGTACGTCGCGAAGAACCGCCGTGCCGAAACTTCGTTGTTGAGCCCCGAAACCCGCACCGCTCTGCGTGAGTGGAACTGGGCCGATGTACTCCTTTACGATCATTTCAACAAAACACTGTGGCGAAAAATTGACGAATACGGGCCGGATTTTCACAGAGATTTGAAAACGTTTAGGCAAGTTGCAGATGAAGATTACCGAACATGTGTAGCAAATGAAATGAAGGACTATAAAATGGGCCAGTTAAAAGTCGTTCAATTAATTCTAACAAATGACTCCGAGCATTGCAAACTGTTTGCTGGAAGTCATTACGATCTAGTCAAGAAATTACATGATCGGCAAACAAAGCAAAAGTTTTCTTCTGATCATACAAAACAAAATTACAATTTCCCGTTATATTACGCATATTCAGAAAGGGAACAAATGAAAGAAAACACAGAGTAACCACTGTGCAAGTCATGTTTTTAATAATATACGGTTACCAAGGCTTGCAAGCAGTGGCGTATCTAGGGATCATGGCGCCCGGTGCAAACAATGAAATTGCGCCCCCAGTGGCAAATCAATGGGGGTTTAGGGGATTTAACCCTCCCCCTTAGGCTGTCAAGTTAAAAGGTGATGTGCATATAGAAAAACTGCATCATGTTTTAAAGGCATTGGAAAGCACTAGGCTACAACACCATTAAACTTAGCATAAAAATACTAACAATACCGTACAGGCACAATTTTCAATTTTTGATTATTTTTTCACTTTTACCCCCCCCCCCTGGAAAAATGGATCGAAGCCCTTGAGTCAACCCCCCCTTCTGCAAAAAGCTAGATCCGCCCTTCCCTCGTCCAAACGTATTGACGTATGCAAAGGAAAGACCGACCAAGCGATATATGTTGTCTCTGCTAAAATGTGCGAGGGTGCGGAACAACCGAGCTTTAGAAAATTTAACCGTACAAGTACAAAACCCATTTTAGTAACCAACGTTACCCTGTGGACTGGGACGGAGGGGCGCATCGGTCCTGTAAGGTTGATAATTTGCCTTCCTTTTTTCATCTTCATTTTTCTTTTTTTTTCTTTTTTGCATTTTCTGCGCCCCCTTAAAGTGGCGCCCGGGGCACGTGCTCTCTCTGTCACACCTCCCCTTAGATACCGTACTGCTTGCAAGTAGGCCCTATAGTTATTCGGAAGTACCACTCTTTATGCATGTAGGATTATGTTAATGACGTCAGGAGAGACATTGTAAGATGCATTTAATTCAAAAGAAGAACGAATATGTCAGTGTTTGCAGCAAAATGTTGAAGACCAAAAAATATTATTAATGTCATCTATTCAGTATTAATATGAACACATTGGTGTACCACCGGAAGGCAAGGGATAAAAAATATTTTAATTGTGCTCTTCAGGCTTTCAAGCACACTTCCAGTGGCATGCACTTTATGCAATATGATCGATGGGATTCAATTACGCTCTGGTACATTGAAGCCTTAAAAACAGAACTAATTATAGATTTAAAAAAAGTAGGGCAGGACTGCAATCAAATTTGGAAATTAGCATCATGGTATGAGATGAATGATATTGAATTTTAATTGATGATTGACTGATTATTGGGTGAAAAAAAAATGTGTAATTTACTTCTATTCACTCAAAATGATTCATTTAGTTGCAGACCAAACTGATCTAACGACTTTTAAAGTGATAGGCTAACATTGTGGAGCTTCAATTAAAAAAATTGCCAAACTTTATATCTGAGGCTACATAGTCGTGTTCAAATGGACAAATAAACACCCTAGAATACAAAAGTTTTGAAAAGTTACACTGCCACATGCAAGTTATGCATGAAATAACCAAGTAATACTCGGGCGAGTAAAAAATAGCCTAGATCCACACAACAGTAATGCTATGGGAGAAATGAGCAAGTGGATCCCGGACAACTCCGATTTCACTGATATAATCATTTGAACATATACAAATTTTTTCAGGGTTTCATCTTTAGACCTTATCAAAGACACTAATAGCATGGTTAATCATGTAGCTCAGATTTTTTTTAACTGTAGTAAATGTTAGCCAGGACCTTTAAGGCTCACTGCCACGACAGGATAAAACACGCCCTCTTTTGACTAAAATCATAAAAAGGGTGCACTAATGACACCTATAATGCAACGAAAGCAGCCATAACTGTGTGGCAATGATGCAAAATTAGTTTTCCTCCCACAATCTGTACACTAGCACTGCAACAATCCTATTCCAGTACTGGTTGACATTGTCTCTGTCGTTGAGTTTGCCCTTGACAGTCGGATTTTAAGAAAGTGGAAAATTAATAATGGGTACATATCAAACGAGATAAAGCTGTGTAAAAATGGAAATAAATGCCATAGATTACAATGAGTGCACAACATAACACCAACAAAGATGCAAGGAATGGTTGATTGAATGGATTGATGTGCATGAATGAAATTGTTTTAAGTTACGAGTAAATGGATTGTCATAGGGGTGAAGAAAATTGAATAAATAGAACACTGAAACAAATATGGTACATCTCATTGCATATACTATGTGAGATAATTTAACATTAAATTGACTTTAAGTTTATTTCTGCAAATAACGTACAGATTTCAGTATAAGAAAGACATAATATAAAATCATCATGTAATTGAGAGGTGATGCACTACAAAATATAATACAAATAAATAACGAAAATAAATGCCATAGATTACAATGAGTGCACAACATAATTCCAACAAAGATGCAAGGAATGGTTGATTGAATGGAATGATGTGCATGAATGAAATTGTTTTAAGTTACGAGTAAATGGATCGTCATAGCGGTGAAGAAAATTGAATAAATAGAACACTGAAACAAATATGGTACATCTCATTGCATATACTATGTGAGATAATTTAACATTTAATTGACTTTAAGTTTATTTCTGCAAATAACGTACAGATTTCAGTATAAGAAAGACATAATATAAAATCATCATGTAATTGAGAGGTGATGCACTACAAATACATGTACAAATAAAT
>JZLH01S0608512.1:28467-39939 GCA_001188425.1 Eucidaris tribuloides | reverse complement strand
AAAATATTTATTTTCTATTGTTACTGACTTTGTAAGAATTATACGAGTATTGTTTCTGATTTGTTGAATTATTAGAAAATGCAGAAATAAATCAAATTTAACTGAACTGATAAGAAAAAAACTTAACTAAAATTATCATGAATATTGACCTTTTTGATATTATTTTGTAGTTTCTGGAGCGTGCTAAATGTGGGGTCGCCCCCTTCATCGGGGTTGACGTAGATGTAGGAATAGGGGCGTTGCCTAGCAACAATATCACCATCATCCAGGTCATCATCCGCAGGGAAGATGTCCGGAGTGTATCCCATATTCTGAAAGACGTTAATTTGCTCCTCTCCTCGTTCGGTGTTGCTACAAAAAATAAACAAAACAATAGATCCGCAAGTTCGTATTTGGGCTCAATATGAGTATAAGAATGTTCCATATTCAACGCTAACTTGGTTCATACATTATTTCACCCTCATTATTCTGTAGTCACTGGTTTTGTATTCTTGACACACTCCTCATAATTATTTTGGGAAAACAACTGTATTGGTCAAACATGACTTTGGATGACCCTAACGTCAAGTTGGTTTTGATAAAAAAAAAAATGAGAGATACATATGAATGAAAATTCGGCGAAAATCCACCAAAGAATAACAAGAGTTATGAGGTTTCAAAGTTTTAATTATGTGACGTCACATATGAGCAGCTCCCCACATGTCAAGTAATATAAATTCCATAAATTGCCATTTTTTAATGGTTAATAACAATTAAATGGGTGTTTTTCATAGAAGCCTGTATGAAATAATGTTTCTAATAATATATTGAATGCATAGGTAAAATCATTTTCAAATTTCTGAGAAAACAGCACTTTATGGAATTTTAATCACGACATATGGGAGCTGCTCGCATGTGACGTCACGAATCTAAAAATTTAGAATTCCATAACTGACTTATCCTTTGATGGATTTTCGTCAAACCTTCACTGATATGTTTCTCTCATTTTATTTATTTATTTATTTATTTATTTATTTATTTATTTATTTATTTATTTATTTATTTATTTATTTATTGCTTTTATTAAAACCAACTTGACCTCAGGGTGAACTTTCCCTTTAACTAATTCTTTCTATTACTCCACTCCTAACCCAAAAATATAATCTTGGCAAAAGCAGCACTAATTTGGTGTCTACAGTTTGTGTGATTTTAACTTTAAATTACTGTAATCCAAAAAAAACTTTATTATTTCATTTTTCTACATTTACTGAAGATTGTTTTTCAATTTAAAATTGCCTACATATTTCGTTTATCCCTAAAACTTGAAATCAGCACAGCTAATTAGTTGATAGCGTTATTTTATACTTTCCTTCAACCAAGTGTAAAATCAGAGCCCTATTGAAGACAGATACCCATTTTATTTATTTAACTGTTTGGCAGTTCGATGTATAGTACCTGCTATATTTCATTTCCAATGTATTTTAAGTTTTGTATTTCGATTATGTAGGCCCAGTAGTGATCAGGTCACTCTGTATAAATATTTGACAGAGAATTGAAAGAATAAATAAAATTTACTTCCTGTCTTTGGTTTCAATAAAAAAGTATTTCATACCACGACTTTAAGAGACATATTTGAGATGGATGGATAGAATGGTATTCCATGCACGCGGTCGTTATATACACAAAACTTCGACCCAGCAAACATATTGATATTATCATTGTAAATATGGACGCTAATCGAGGGCAAATTACATCATTAGTAATTTGGCCGTTTCCTTTTGGTACATCGTTACTGATATTAGTAATAAAGATATTTGATGCACAAAACTATCATAACTATGTAAGGGCCAAAAATAAGCTCATATATTTTCCTTACAGGAGACAAGAGTGACTAGTTCACAACTACCAACCGACCAACAGAAGATGCTTGCAGCTGTGTGTCCATCTCAAAGTAAATTGAAACAGAACGTCGGAATCGAATCAAACATATTCACTGAGATTATTTTACGCTTTTTTTCCTTTTATGCATGGCAACGGAAGAGTTTATGGTGTGACATCACTGATACTGTACTTGCGACGATCGGTCTCAATAAAATTGAGTGCAACTGTGTTCTGTACAACAATCACCCGGGCACCCCGAAGATGTAATACAACCCAGTTACTCAAACAGCTACATTGGCTCCCTGTAGAAAAACGAATTGATTTTAAGTTACTCCTCCTGACATACAAAACACTGAATGGTTCAGCTCCCCAATACATCACTGCCTTGCTATCTCCATAGAGTCCATACATCCCTGCCCGCACCTGCAGGTCATCCGAACAATTTCTTCTCCAGGTTCCACACACATCAACACACTCACATGGCAATCGAGCATTTCAAGTTGCAGCACCTACTCTCTGGAACTCAATACCACTTCACATCCGTCGTTCGCCAACTATCAATGTTTTTAAAAAGATACTCAAAACCTATTTATTTGTCAATTAATTTATATAGTATATTTAACTTAGTGTAAGTTTCTCGTAAGATAAATTTGTTTACTTATCTAATGTAGTATAAGTAAGTATAAGTTTGTAATAATATTGATTTCCTACACAAGTATATTCAGTAATGTCATAATGTAAAGCGCAAAGAGGAACTAATTTTTTTATTATGCGCTATATAAATGCCGAGTTATTATTATTATTACAAAATGAATGCCAACAGAACCCTAAAACAATGGCTTATTGCAGGAAGCAATGGGGCGTATGAGTGAAAAAAAAACCTTTGACTTATGACTTATTAAGTAAACTTCTTTATCCGTGTATTTCGGAGTACAATGACTTTGAAAAAATGTCAAAAACAATTTGCTACACTTGTCATGCTTGTTGGCTTTGACACTGTAAACAAGAGGTGTTCATCTATTTCATTTTCAAATGTGCTGAAGGTTACAACCAAAAGTGTAGCAAATAGTTTTTGACATTAAATTTTCAAAGTCACGCTACTCAGTGATGTATGAACAAATAAGTTTGCTTAAAGACACTATATAACAGTGTGGTATAGCCATTACTTAATAAAAAATGTCACAAACCTTGCTTTCTGACATATCTCGGTAGTGTTGTGGGGCAATGGACAAATAAAACACCCTAGTAGAACCAAAGTTTGGACGTTATGCTGTCATAGTACAATTATGTGCGATACAATTGGCACAATTAATTTCCTAATTGGGTCGATAGGAATTCTGCCAAACACAGGCAGTCTCATGGGGAAAGCTGGAATGGTCTCTCAATGATTTTTACTTTTTAAAGACATTACTGATCGTTTTAAAGCTGCATTTTCTCAGGCCTTCATTTTCTAGACCATATCAGAGGCACTGTAGCATAGGGAATCATGAGCCTCAGATATTTTAACTAGAACACTGTTATATATGTGCGCCCTGTAAATGTGATGATATTATCTTTTTGTTTTTCAATCACCACCATTGCTATAAACCGCACAATAAAGTCTTGTTTAACCCTATATTTTAACTGGGTGTGGGGTCAATTTGAACCCCCCCCCCCTCGACAATTGTCGCGACCACGCAGGACCGGCGCAAAATTTTTTCGAGCACGCGTCGGCCTCACCGTAACTTTTACTTTCAAAGGTGCTTTCGCGCATCTTTTGAGATCCGGTTTTCGTGAAATAATCGCGAACATACCGTTACGACGCCTGCGCGACTTTAATACATGGACATGGTCAACCCCAAAATTGCTTTCAAAAACGTGATTTTGGTGTTAAAAATCATCTGAAATTGTAGGATGGTTTTCAGCCGATAAATCAATAAGATGTATGATTATTTTGCTTTTACTAATTAATGGAAGACAAGTGGAATTAATTTTATGCTGTTTATAATTGCAAAAGTGTCCCCAATGCAAATTTCATCGACAAAAACAATTAGAAAACAAATAAGGTTCGAAAAAACAGAAGAAATACATAAGAAATTCACAAAAAACAATAAAAGTACATAAGAAATTATCCAATTTCGGCAAATGTTTTGTAGATAATGTTAGAAAATGTCAAATATGAATTATTATTCACCAAATAATTGTTACCATTCTACTAGCCTATTGTAAGTGAGGTTGATAGGCGAAACAGAATTTTCATACACTATTGCTATAATTAATTACTTAAAAAAATAGAAAAAATAATTTTTTGAAAATTTTACTATGCAGTCGCGTGCAGTTTTAATCCGGCTCTATGCGCACTGCAAGTTTTTCGCGGAGCGATCGCGCGATCGGTCGGCCGGAGATCTAGGGGGGGGGGGTCCAATTGCCCGCGCCCCCCATAAAAAACCGGTCTGAAATAGCCAGCTTAAAATAGGTTAAAGGGTTCTATTTTTCTGGACAGCCCTGTATGTTGTGAAAAACTTAAAATGCATGTACTTACGACGTGTCTTTCTCTTTCTTTGGCTTCATACAGGCACATACGATGAGCGCGATGATGATAAAGATAAGCACGGCAGCACCACACGAACAGCCGATGATAAGGAAGACTTCATCGGCGTAAAACTGGCACTTGTATCCCCAGTACCAGTGGCCGTTATCCCAGTTACAGCTTTATTACAAGAAAATACCAGTGATAATTTGATTTTTAGACTATGTTGTCTGTCATGCAGTTTCATGTTAACTTAAAAATGAAAAAAAGAGCTTTGTCATGTGAATTTGACTTCAAAATGCCACTGAAATGGATAAAGGCAGGTTTAATTTTAGAAATAGATAAGAAGTAACAATCATAGTAGTAGTAGTAGTAGTAGTAGTAGTAGTAGTAGTAGTAGTAGTAGTAGTAGTAGTAGTAGTAGTAGTAGTAGTTGTAGTAGTAGTAGAAGTAGTAATATAGTATTATCTGATGAGATGATTAATTTTGATAGATCATTTTCGGAAGAAAAAAAAAAATCGTCATTGTCACATACATTTGTAACTTCATGTGTTCATTTTTGTCAACAAGAAAATCGTATGCCATTTGGCATTCGTATTCAAGCGTTTTGCCAATACGCATTCATTCACTTAATTCATTTCTTCAAAAACAGGTGAAACAAAATTAAACCAACAAAATTTACCTGCAAATTGGTGGTTCATCCAAACTTTCCTGCGAACATAGTCCATTCCCGTTACAATAATCGTTAGTACATTTGGATCGACATACCACTGCCTTGTTCACACAGTCCTGATCGGCGTAGTCTCCACAGTAATCCCCTGTTTCGCAAACATTACTTAGTTCTAAAAGAGCGAAATAAAATCACCTTAAATGATAATATTTTATGAAACATCTAGCTTTGTTCATTTATTTGATATATAAAATAATCAGCCTATCCAATCTCGGTTTTTATCATATCGTTAGGCCCGATCGTATTACATGTTTATTTAGAAGAATATGTATAACGTACTAAATTGCCTATCAAATGTGTTTACTGCTTGGAATCATCAGTGCACATGAGCAAAATTACAGTCTTAAAATTGCCCCGAAAACACATATTTCCGCAAAATATATCGACATTCATGGCTGCAAACAAATTCCTATACTTACAAATAGACAGAAGGACGCACAGACAAACAATGAACATAGTTACATTACATTAGGAAAGGTATCGCGGTACAATAGTATATACATGTATACCCATTAATGAGGTAACAGATGGAATGGCATTTTAAGACAAAGGTCATTGATGTATTTGACCCTTCACCCTGAGCGGATTCGTCCTACAGTACTTCTAATGAGTTTTTGTTTTTTAGCCTATGCCCCCCCCCCAATCGTCAACTCGATCGTAGCTGAAGTTGAGGATAGAAAGCAATTTCCAGAAAATGACTGTTAACCTTGCGCATACTTTATCCTAAATCTAATGGATTCATGTTTGGGCAAAGCCCCACCCTACAAAACGAACTTTCAGGACGAGCTAAATCTATGGATAAAATATGTTTCATATGATTCATTACCATTGTCCAAAAACTATTTTTTCCCTCTCAATCTGAAACCTCCACCTATTTTGAGGACATAGTGATTAATGGGTTTATGGGTTGACCGTCAAAGTGCCATTTTTCAGATGAAAGTCATTGACCTTTTAGAGACCTATCGCGGCGTTTATTTAAAATCTAATGAGCTACGTCTTGTTTCAAGCTTAATCTTTCCACCAATTTTTACTATGATTGGACAATAGTAGCTAAGTCACAGATAAAATGACATTTCCACACAGAGATTGTTGACCGTTGACCTCTGGCGGGTTCGACCAAACTCTGGTAATTTTGGTTGTAATTACGATGAAAGATAGAGAAAGAACTTTATAAAACCACGCGAAAATATAAAAATCTCAGCCTGGTAGCCTACTGATGATTTAATCATACAAACCTTCTGGAGCGTTGCAGTTCTGGCAATTCGAATCGAGGGTATAATTTCCCAACGACGCGTCGTTGACAGCTGTGCCAATGGTGTCATCATAGATTTGTTGTGCACTCGCTGCCCTGTCCGCATTTGTCATGTCGTTGTATGTGTAGTATACATGATGACTGACAATTATGCTCCCATTCCTACAAAAATTGACCAAAACCAACGAAAAAAAAAACCCACCAGAAAACGTCAGCATATTGCGCCATTTCAAAGGCTGGTCCACATATTAAGAGAGCATAATTGCGGACCAAACGTTCGAGTCATGATGGGTGACCATCCAGCGGCTCTGATCTTCAAACATTATGAACATTCGGTCTATACAGCGGACAGACGTTCATGTTGTCTGAAACCGGACCACCTTGCAATCATTTTATCACAGTCATGGTATGAGTGTGAGGTCTTGTCACCTTTGGACTTTTCATCCAAACTTGTTGAACCAAGTTTGATTAAAATCCCATAAGTGATTTTTATGTTATCACTATATCGAAATGATGATGAACATGTATAAATCTTTGGACGTTTCAACTTCGAAATATAATACATCTCAATAATCTCTAATTTACGTTATTGTGATAAGAAGACAATAAAAGATGAAAAGACAGACACCCCAGATAAATCGCCAAACATAGAACCCGAAATATAACCCTCTAGGCATCTTTGGAGTGGAGGCATACAACTAAGAATACATGTGGAGTCCTTGTCCATGACTCCGCGTGTCACATATAGTTTCGTACATAGAATAATACAACACATCGCTTATATACCTTTCATGACAAATTATTTAAAAGGTGCAGGGGCGGCGCCACAGACCGCCGGGGGGGTGGCACAGAGGTGCGCCTTACCATGTATATAATGTTTTTTTTCGGTGGGGGGACCGGGGCGAGGCAAAACAATATTGCGTTCGCGGTCGTCAACGGCTATCTTACCACCCTCCCCCCCCCCCTTCTCGTTTGGATGCTGTTTGCTTTAATGAAAGATAAAATGGGCTAGGCAAATGCTTTTTTCGTCGTTGACGGTTCCACTGAAATCCTAATGTGGTCCGGCTCCCCTGCCCCCACCCCCCCCCCATCCCCGCTTGCCGGATGCTGCTCGGCTGACACTTCAACTAATAAATGAAATGGGGGGGGGAGGCCGGCAAAAGTGTCCCGACGAATTTCTCCTCTGCTAAGATTCCACCCTGGTGCCGTCCCTACCCCAAAGTCAAAACTGTCCAAAGAATTATCCGACTTTATGACGGAATGGTGCAAAATGTAAGGTTTGTCACCCATGTAACACAATATTACAAATAATGAATACTAGTATAAGATTTACCGTACTATTTGTAATTACCTGAGTTCGTCAATGTTAACTTCTGAGAATCCTTCCTTCGTTTCATACACGGTTGTTAGCTTTAGAAGAAAAACAAAAACAAAAGCAAGGTAAAAAAGGAAACATATACATATTTATAGTACATTATAATTAAAGTTTTAAAGCCACTGGCTAACATTTATCACAGTTAAAAAATGTGAGCTGCATAATCCCCCACGCTCCAAGTGTCTTTGATAAGGTCTAAAATGAAGCCCTGAAAAAATTGTATTTCAAAATGATCATTTATTGCTTTAAAAAAGGGAAAATCTACAAGCATTCAAATTGACCGGATTCATCTGCCCATTTTCTCCCATAGACTCACTGTGTGCAGATCTAGGCTATTTTATCATAATATTATACCGGAGTAGAAATGGTTTATTCATGCATACCTTGCCATTGGCAGCATAGCTTTCCAAACTTTTGTATTCTAGGGTGTTTATTTGTCCATTTGAACACTACTATGTAGCTCAGACATCAAAGTTTGACAATTTCTTAAATTGAAGCTCCACAATGTTAGCCTATCAGTCCTCTGCAGTATAAGATCTTACAGTTACTTCTACGACATTTTCTGGTCATCATGCCTTTATGTCTTTACCCTAGCTCCTCCATTTTTCTTTTTTTCTCTTCTCCTTCTGTTTTTTTTCATTTTGTCGTCGCCATCTTCTCTTCTTCTCTCAATCATGTTATTGCCCTTTTTAATGACATGATTTTGAGTTCACATATATGTGTAACAAGAAAGTTGTTTAAAATGGCCTAATGACATGATGTTAATATCCTTCTTCTTCTTCTTCTTCACTTCCAAATAATCACAATCAAAAAGTTTCCATATATTCTTACACGAAAACAACTTCATCTACCATATTTTTTATTTGTAACTGTCTACTTAATCTTTACTTATTTTGCCACCCCCCTCTTTCTTTTGACAACCCTGAATCCACACGTCCAAGAGGCCGTCATCCTGGGGGGGGGCAATCGCGCCTCTAATGAAAATATTGGGGGGGGGGGCAAGCATATCGATTTTGCCCCTCCCCCGCCCCCAATTAATTTTAACAATTTTTAAAAATTCATAATATGCAATGCATATATAATGTTTTAAAAAGGCATTGGTAAGCACAATAAACCTTTAAATATGCGCATAAAAATACCATTGCCACCAACAAATTGCCAATTTTTCGGCGCGCGCTTTGCGCGCTAAAATTTTGTATTACGATAAAAAATTTGGGACTATTTTTCATTTTGCCCCCCCCCCCCCATCCGAAACATGGATCGACGCCCCTGCGCACGTCTTGTTAGCTCTATCTTTTAATAAGCACCTGATACATTGCCATGTATATGTAAAAGTATTTTTATCTGGGTAACTTTATCACGTTACATAATGTACATAATATGTTTAACCCTCTCAATACTACTGCAACAAAAATCCAAACATTTTGCATGGGACATTGTTAGTGTGATACTGAAAGAGTTAAAATTTCGTACAGAATTTTGCAATCATACCTCTTGTCGGAATGCCAATATGAAATCCTCGCAATCTGCAGATGAGAAGTCACTTCTATCACATCCATCTACGCTGTTACCAGGTATGGCGACTTCAAAGAGGAACTCCTTTCTGAAATCATCAGCTGCAATTACAGAAAGATGGTCTTTATGTTGATTTTTTTCTTAATTCCACTAAAAACCACTGAGATTCACGCATTTTTTTTTTTACAAACTTTGAACATGCAGACCTATCTAGATTGCCAGTTCGAATACGCTCATAACTTGATAGAGGATTAGCATAAACGGAGGGTGAAAACATTTGAAGTTTGATGGATAATATTCTCCCGACCTTCCCAATTCTTCTCTTTTTTTTTACTTTCTACTACTACTACTACTACTACTACTACTACTACTACTACTACTACTACTACTACTATTACTACTACTACTACTACTACTACTCGTACTAATACTACTACCATGACGACTATACTACTAATAATGTTACTATGTTACTACTCATTACTACTTATTACTACTTATACATTTATTCTTTTTCTTCGTTTCTTCTTCTTTTATGGGCTGGCATTTAAGAACCATATTTCTAAAACGATGCTTTCAATGTTCGATGCGAAATTCCTTGAAATCTCCTTTTCACCATCATTCTTTAAAGCAAGTTATTTCTATCGATGTATGCTTGTATCATGTTTCTAAAAGTGGCGCATTATAACTAATTGGGGACTAAATACGAGATATCTCGAGTCGGAGTATATGGACGATACATTTAAAATTGAAATCAAATCGTCCCCAACGGGTTAGAGAGAGGATACGTCATCACCTACCGACATTGGGATAACTCGGTTCAGGAACTGGTCCGATCCTAGGAGGAGTGGTGATGGATGTGGTAGTCGGGGCACTGGTCGTAGTCATGTCCGTGGTCGTAGACATCGTCGTAATCCTATCTGATTCCGTAGAAACTGGCGAAGCATCAGTTCCTGTGACCGTCTCTGTTACTTCCATCATTATGGTTGTAAAAACGGCATCACTGACGTCAGTACTTCCCGTGGGATTGACGGTCGTACTACCGTCACTGGGAGGGTCAGTTGAAGCAGCCGTAGGATCGGTAACGTCGGGACTTTGCGTCGAACTTTGGGGCGTTGTAACGCCGGTCGTACCACTGTCACTGCCAGGGTCAGTTGAAGTAGCCGCAGGATCGGTAACGTCGGGACTTTGCGTCGAACTTTGGGGCGTTGTAACGCCGGTCGTACTACCGTCACTGGGAGGGTCAGTTGAAGCAGCCGTAGGATCGGTAACGTCGGGACTTTGCGTCGAACTTTGGGGCGTTGTAACGCCGGTCGTACTACCATCACTGGGAGGGTCAGTTGAAGCAGCCGTAGGATCGGTAACGTCGGGACTTTGCGTCGAACTTTGGGGCGTCGTAACGCCGGTCGTACCACTGTCACTGGCTGGGTCAGTTGAAGGAGCTGCAGGATCGGTGGACGGACCGTCAGTTATTAAAGCAGTGGCGACAGTAACAGATGGGTCAGTCGGACTTCCTGTTGATGTTGCCTGTGTCGTTTCGTCCACCACTGTTGTGACTGTTACTGTTTCTGTGATGAATGCATCAACATAAAACAAAGAAAACAATCAATTTTAGGGAATGGCAAGATTGGAAGAAGTTCTCAATTTAGAACGCAATACTCTTAAAGGCAGTGGATCTCATTTGCAAACATCCCCACATACCAGGAAAAGATAACCCTTGCCATTAGGCTATTGATGAAGGCCATATCTGTGAAATCTGGGGGTCAGTGATTGCCTAGAATTTGAAAAATGCAAAAGAAAAACAATAGCCGTTTAGTGTACGTTCTATGATAGGAATTTTTTTCTCGCGAGAAAAAATTCAAATCAGGGTCTAACGGTCACTATAATTCCACTAAAATTGAGTTTCTAGGTCCTATATTTTGCTAAAGGTTCCTAGGTGGCATTTTCTTTTAAATGCCATTGTATTTAGACAATGTTAATTTTTAGGCATGCAAAAGAGATCCCCTGCCTTTAAGGCCACCGCACACTACACGATTTTCAGTCGCACGATTGCCGACTTTGGATCCGAAATAAAAAAAACGCTTATATTTCGTATACGCTGATTTATTTCAGATCCAAAATCTCCAGTCGTGTGACCGAAAATCGTATATAGTGTGCGGTGGCCTTTAGAAATACACGTGGGCGTACCGAGGGGTGTTCAAACATCCCTCTTTTGTAAAACACTCCTACTT
>JZLH01S0608512.1:16051-28385 GCA_001188425.1 Eucidaris tribuloides | reverse complement strand
TCACGGCAAACACCCTCTTTTTTGCTGAAAACAACCCCCACCCCCTTTTGGCCGTGGAACCGGTTTCCGTCCTACTGTTTGATTGCTTATGGCTTCGTTTGGCCGTGGACAGATATGATTTGGCCGTGAAACCGGTTCAGGCGGACGTAGCTTTTTGCTTTGCTTGTCGATCGCGTCGAACATGTACAGTCATGATTTGGCCGGCGATGAATACACCCCCTTTGAAAAGTCCTTGGTACACCTGAATCAAGTATACTGTTTAAAGTTTCTACTGTGAAGATTTCATAGTCATACATTTCCTCTTTTTTGTACAATTATTATTATCAGATTATGTTGTGACTGACAAGGAAACTTGTTGTTTAGCTTTTGTGGGATCAATTTCTATCAGGACCGGTGATTAAATGAATGCTTTAGTGTTTCTCCTGAAGTAGGCAAATCAGGACAAATCCTTCCAGCCTGAATATACATTCTAGCCAGGGACGGCGCCATGGGGGTGGCAGGGGGCAGCTGCCCCCTATTTTACAAAGTAATGAAAATAACGGGGATTTGGCTTGTAATTTGGCATTTAATTTTCGCGGGCAAAAATTAAAATGGATTTGGTCGTCGTCCCCTCCCCCCCCCCCTCGCTGCTTGTCAGATGAGGTTTGGCTAGTAATTTGGCAGGTAAAAAAAAATTCCCTGACAGATTTTTCGCCCCTCGTTAAGATTTTACCCTGGTGTCGCCCCTGACTCTAGCCACTGTATATTTCAATTAATTTGGATCTTGAGACATATTTGACGTCTCCTAATCACACCCCTGCACTTCCAATTTGATTTCATTTAATTAATTTATCTCTGTATTTGTCTTGTCCATCAACTGTACACCATGAGAAGTTTGAATGTGTACCTCTGAACAATATACTGTACACTCCTGCTCATAATTATGGGATATTTTGTTGATACTAAAGTTCTCTCTCCTATATCGTCCAAAATTTTCAAGACAAGTGTTTATTTCACAAAAACGCAGAATGTGAAGCAATTTTTGGATTTCATGAGATGACTAAAGTAAAAACTAAAATACGTTTGAGCGCAATTACAATTATATATTTATTTTTTTCAAAATTGACAAAAATTCATGAAAAAGTATTAAATTAAAGTAATTAAAAAACCAACACAGAAAACTAATAAATATTGACTTAATGTCATTTATCACTAAATTAACATCAGAATAGTATCTATTACAAGTCTAATAACGCGTGTAACCACCACGTGACTCAACAACAACAACACCGCCATTTGTAAACACAGGTTTAAGTGTCGAGTCGGACGCTACAAAATGCCCAAAGTTCCTGAAATACTTCGGTTATAATTGTTTCATCTGGGGTGAACAAACATTAATCCTAGACGTACCATTCACGGAAAAATGGCAACTTCTAAAATGTTTTTTAAGTATTCCATAATTATGAGCATGAGTGTATACGCATGTTGTCTGTGGAATTTTGATCCATCTTTTTGCTCTTGATTTACTCTCGTTTTTTTTTTCTTTACCCGTGATCCTATCTTTACGTTCAACCTCATTGTTTTGTTGTTTCAAGACGTTTACAATTAATTCATTTTGAAACCCATACTCTATACATTGTACATGCTATGCTTGCCAAACGTTCCTTAAATTTCACAATCGTTTGTCTTAACCGTTAACTACATGTATGACGTTATCTGCTGTGTTATCTTCGAACGATTATATTGCTTATTGCGTATATGTTTATTAAAATGTTAAACAATGAAGTCAGAATCAAATATTGAAGAATGAACTATGTTCCTGTCACCCAGGAAACCCAGTTTACACCAATCAGAGAATGACAAACATTGGCGGCGAAACCGGAGTAGATTAGAGTCAGGGGCACTTGTGTTTACAATTTTCCATGTATGTGCCCTTTCAATACCCCTTCTATCTGCTGTATTATCTGATCTTCGAAGAACTGCATTGCTATCATGTTATATTACTAAACTGTTAAACAATAAAATCTAAATCAAATAAAAATCGAAGAATGAACAGCCCCATGCGGGGTTAAAAACTCAGGGCGGCGTAAATGTCCCCCCACACCTACACATTTTCATCAAATACACGGCACCCCCGCCCCCCCCCCCCCGATTTTCTGTATTTCATAATTTGCAGGGTGCAACCGCCTCCGGCCCCCTGTGGCGCCACGCGACATTTTTTTTTTTTTACAGGGCTCAGCTTATGTCCTCTGATAACGATAATTTTCACTGGTGAGTCTGCAATGGAAAGTCATGCAGTATGAATTGTACTTGATAATCCGATACGGTTTTAGCAAAATGCATAATTCTATTAAAAAAATTTAAAAAATCTAAATTGAATACCTTTCAAAAATGAGCAGATGACGCTATTTCAAATGATGAAAATAACAATAGAATATAAATGTAATTGCGATGAAAATATAAACACTACTTGAAGTTAGAGCAGGCAGGACTAAATTCTATTAAAATCAAACAAACATAATATTTGAAGTTACTGTCTAAATATTGCTTAAAACATTTCATTGTTATTTTGATAATAATTATGTAACACAAATTCTTGCCCTCGCAATGGACAATGTTTTTATGTTGTTAAATTGCGCTCTATGTGCATGGAGGAGGTGAACTAGAAATTTCCCGAGGCGCAGAAATGCTTGCCGATAAGAAGTTACTTTCTCTTGCAGTCCATCATCCCTGTTTTAGTTTTGGCAATGGGTAAAAATGAAAGTCTTTGCTATTATGTTTTTAGATAGGCATATGTGATCTATCAATGTCCTGAAAATTGCTCGCTCAGAAATTTTAGAGAAATTAACTAAAATGTAAAATGTCGGGGTGGGGAAAGGAGGACCCCCGACTTTTAATTCCCATAATGTGCATACCGCTATATATGTTCTCCGATGATTTAAACATCACAATTTGTCACTATAAAGATTTTTCAGTAAGTTTAATGTTATTTTCTGATGTCTGGGGGTGACAATGGATTTTTTGTGTGAAAGATTGACGAAAAAAATGACTGATCGACCAAAACTATACTTGGGCTTTAAAATCTCCACCGGGGCCACGTCCAACTGATATTTATTTCCTTGGTATTCGAAAAGTGCATTTTGACATTCCAAACAAGTCAACGTTATCCCACCCACTTATAAACAATGCTATTTAGCAATGACTCCATGCAGCGTGTGACTTCTGATTTATTGTAGTCTAAGTCATAGACTGCTCTTTAATTTACCCCAAATCAAAGCTAGTCTAAGTGTCCAGACTCTAACCCTACTAGTCTAAGTATCAATACTGCATTAGGATTAGGATGAAAAAAGCACAGTCTAAAACTTAGACTAGATTTACTGCAAAGCGGCGAAAGGAGAGTGTTCGGTCGTTTTTTTTTTCTTTTCCTACTTCAGCCGGGGTCACATGCAGAAGGCGTTGTCGATTACGGGGATACTGTGTGGGTAGATCAAGGGAGAGAATGGCATGGGTTTGTGAAATAGACATAATAAAAGCAAAGTAAAAGTATCGATGGGATGCAGACACCCCATATAAACGCAATATGGACATAATTATTTACAAATAGGGTGGCATGGGACCAACTTGCCCTAAACCCCAACCCACGTCATTAACCCATGAAGTTATGAATTTTAGTGTTACTGCATGGTGTCTCGGCATATATATTTTTTTATCTTTTCGTGGTGGAGGCACTTATTCTGGGAGGGGAGGGGTACGCGTTCCTCCTTAGTTATCACATGAACATGATGAACAGAAATTCTTGTTACTGTAGGCCTATAATTATGTGTGTAAACGTATCGTAGTATCGTACCTGTACAGCACTCCGCGGGATTCAATTTTGAGACGTTAAATATAAATTATTCTTCCGAGCTTAGTATTATGTTAGTCTGACTGCCAGACGTATTAAATTACAGTGAAATAAATTCCACACTCCCCGCTTCGCGGGCCGCTTCTGCTTCGCAGAGGCGGAGTCTGGAATTCAGACTAAATACATGTAGGCTATACACTGCAGGGGACTACCAACGATTCACGCGTGATGATGGCAGTAAATCAAATACAATTTATATTATATTTTACATTATATACGATTTCTTATTGAAAGAAGACAAAGTAACAATTAAAAATTAAAACAATACGGAAAAATATGACGTTATTCAATATTGCGTTGTTCTGTCATAAAACCAGTGTAAAGCAGTAAACAACTATATGGTAGGACACACCATGTACTTTAATAATTTAATTTCATTACAAATAATGTGTACCCTATACTCTTTTACCAAACACGGTAGAAAATATGCCTTGATGCATAAATCAGGAATATCTGCCTTTACTTTTTAGGAAACAGCAAAATACTTATACTCTACTTTATGGAATCAAGTCATCACAGTTTAAAAAAAAACACGTATACTTTAAAAGATAACGTTTTAAAGAACTAAACTATTGGTGTATTTCTGTTAAAATCTAAATTAACGCACATCGTGTGCCTATGCAAAGGCCGTTAACTGTATACATTATGTAATATATTAGCGGCTTTTGTGTAGGCACATGACTGTGAGATAACTGCTTGTTGATATGCCAAGGTACCGTATAACAAAAAACATGCACACTATATATTACGAGGCGATAAAATTCATTTATCGTGTATTTATAGTACTAACCAAAGTCCGTCATGCGTTCACAGCAAGAAATGTAGACGTACAAAGCAATAAGACGGGGCGATCAGGAAGTTTAAAACTATAATGTATAATTGAATCATATAGAATTATGTGATAGAAAAGGTGAATCAATAAAACAGTGTGTGTTTTCTAATAAAAATATTTATACAACGACAATAGTCCAAGTTCACTCTCGGAGAAGTGTATAATATGCACCAATAGTGTACACTTAATTTAAAATTCGTTATTTCATTCCTCATTTCCTCCCATTCAATTTGTTTAGAATCTGTATCTATATTGCACCCATCTTTGTCAATCAAACTATCTATCAATCTATCAATCAAACCATCTACCTATTCATCTATCTATCTGTCGATCTATCCATCTATCAATCTATCTGTCTATCTAAATCTCTCTCAATATATATATATTCATCTATCTATCTATCTATCTATCTATCTATCTATCTATCTATCTATCTATCTATCTGTCTGTCTAAATGTATGTACCTATCTATGTATCCATCTATGTCATCAAATCGTACACTCTGCAACTATCTCATGTGTTTACTATCAATAGAAATAATAGCTATTAACCATCAAAACGTGATTTTTAAGAATTAGTATGTGTATTTAACCAAATATGATCGAGGGCGTACACCATTTACGAATAGGCCTACGTATTGAATGTCATTATGTTCAACAATAACAATGTCAACTCCAGGAATCGTGAATAGTTCGGCATAGAAAAAGCAGGAAAATGTCATATCACCACATCATTTATAAAATGTGTTTCCAATGAATTTTCAAATATTTCACCCTTCAATAATTCATGAAACTGTGATATCTGAACTACATAAATAATAGTACTTTAATTGACAAACAAGCATCCTAGAATACAAAACTTTGGAAAGTTAGGCTGTCACTAGCAAGATATGTATGGATGAGCATCACATGTGAATTATTCATCCTGCGTAGGACTACTCGGAAATGCAACACAGCAGTGTGATGTATGATATAATGTACGGTATCCTCGTTATTTTTCTTATTTTTTTTTACTTTAATTCTTTCTTTCTTCTTGCTCTTTTTTCCTACGTCCTGCTTCTTCATTTTAACGTCCTTGATATGCCGTTTGTTTAATAAGACTTTAATATTGTCATTTAGGGACCTATACATGCAAGCTTCGCTTTTTAATAGGTCCCTCACATTCGTGGTTGCAGGGGCGTCGATCCGTGTTTCGGATTGGGGGGGGGGCAAAAATGGAAAAAAGTCAAAAATTTTTGGCGCGCTCCGCGCGCCAAATTGAAATATAAAATTTTGCGCGCCGAAAATTTGGCAATTTCGTATATTTGATGGTATTTTTATGCTAAGTTTAATGATTGTATAGTGCTTTCTAATGCTTTTAAAACAAAAACACCCTATTTCATACTATGAATTTTTCAAGTCGTCAAAATTATTGGGGGGGCAAATCGATATGTTTGCCCCCCAATATTTTCATGGGGGGGCATCGCCCCCCTGCCCCCCCCCCCCCCCCCACGGATCGACGCCTCTGCGTGGTTGTTGAATTGTCTTATATCTTAATTACGACGTTATATCTTGTATTTGTTCTATCGATTGTATTATTATATCTATGTTTGAGATGTAAAACAACCAAATCAAATCAAATCAAAAGTTATGTGGGGCAAAAATGAACATGACAAAAATGGGTATAGTCCTAGATGGCACTACATGATCGTTTTGTAGTTTGCAGGTCTTCATTTTCAGACCTTATCAGAGACACTTAAACAGTATGTACAGTGTACGATTACGTAGCTCAGATATTTTAAAATGTGATCATTATCAAATTATGCCTTTAAGCTCTCTAAGTAAACAGTTCATAGTCTATGAAGAAAAGATTTACGCTTATACAGTACATCTACGAAGATATTTGTCTTGTCACGTACGACCTCACGGGGTGCAAATACCACTTATGACGCCTTCAAAGTACACAATGACAACGATCGTTTAGCAATATTTTGACAATAGGCTGATATTATCATTAATGATACGGATTTACCAGACGTAATAATAGCGACATTCATGTATACTAATTTCTGACAGGGGCAGATTAAGCATTTTGGAAGGGGGTATGCACTGGCATGGTAACCAGAAAAATAAAGAGAAAAAAAAAAATAAAGTAAGCCCAAAAGAGGGAGGAACTCAGGCGCTTTTAAGGCCCATGCCATTCGGCAAATTCAATTACACCGAATACATCGCTGTTTTAAGGTACCCTTATTATGATTATTTATAATAATCTATTTCTTTTTGAGATCATTTTGCTGGAAAACAGCCAAGTTATACTTTAAATCATGTATGGTAGGCCCTGTGTTGCTTTGATATACGGGTCATAATATGTTTCAGAAACATAATCATCACCATACCAAAGAGATAAATATTGTATTACACGCTAAACAAACAATCAAGCTGTTTGGTTATGTCAGAAGTAAAGTAACATGATAGCACTACTTTTATGACAATATCATGTGAATGTGATGTATGTTGCCTCAGTTAGTTTGCATCGACTATCTGTGTGTTTGTGTGTGTGTGTGTGTGTGTGTGTGTGTGTGTGTGTGTGTGTGTGTGTGTGTGTGTGTCTGTGTCTGTTTAAAGACACTATATAACAATGTGGAAGACCCATTTAAAAAATTGTCAAACTTTGTTCTCTTAATATCTAACATTGTTTGAATGAACAAATAAACACCCTAGAACACAAAACTTTAGACAGTTATGCTGTCACTTGCACAATATGTACACATAGAAATTAGCACATCAATTATTCTCGGCCGATGGAAATTCTACAACACAGCAGTCTATGGGGGGGGAATTGAAATGGTCTCTCAATGATTTTTACCTTTCAAAGCACTTAATGAGGATTATGAACCGTAATATTTTCATGGCTTCATTTCTATAGACCTTATGAAAGACACTGGTAGCATGGGGAATCATGTAGCTCACATTTTAAAAAATGGAAATATCGTTATACGATGCCTTTAAGTAGTGTTTGTGTTAAAGTGGGAAGTACGTATCTATTCAACGAGTCTTCCTCATTTCTACATGCAGGCCTACACATTAGCCTAGTGGCGAAGTTCAAAGAAATGTTCACCTCCTGTTCTTCCTGGTTCAAGGATACCTCAGGTAAATTAACTATCAAGCAATACCCGGCCGTGATTGTCTGCCCACACAAACAACGACCTAAAATAAAGGTCATCTTTGGTCAAAATCAAGGTAACGAAAAACGAATGAGTAAATTAATCAAAGAGCTGTTTCCGACTACTACCTAAAAGAAGATGTGGTGCTTCAATGTTTGTAAACATACCCCAAAACATTTACGTCGGTTGTCTGGTATGGCCCTATAGCATTATGTTCCCGGCAGAAGGGCCTTAGCAAATGTTCTCGGCAGGAAACCAATTGAAAATTTGAAAACCATTGGCTCTTTTTACTTGAAATCAAAGTGGTGTAATGTTTTTAGATCATCCTGTCAGTCTGTTATACGCAAATATCAAATAATGCAATATTTCTCAAATTAGAGAAAATTTCAAGTTCTGCTGGGAAAATATGCTAGGGCCCTTCTGCCGGATAACCATTCTATTTTCACATGGTGTTATTCTGCACGGATGTGTATGTGTATACTTCAATATGTTTACTAACAAAAACTTAAAAATCGATAAAACTTTTACAGAAGACAACAACTACGAATACAATCATTATGCGATAAGTAAATATTCACTACCTAAACCACACGTATACAATAAAGTAAAACTAAACAACACAAATACTACACTATAAAAATACTAAACACTTTTATAAACCCTGTTCTGTAAAATTTTATAAACACTTGAACATATTTGTCTGGAAATCATAAGCACGTTTAGTTAGAATTATGTGTATTACCTATATGATATCAAAAGTTCGTGTTTATTTCTTTAACACTTCATAAAAGCTTGAACACGTTTCATAAGCACGTTTAAGTGTTTAGGTGTTGAAATCATAAACGTGTCAACAGAACATATTTGTGAATATCTTGCACGTTTATGATTTCAACACCTAAACACTTAAACGTGCTTATGAAACGTGTTCAACGCTTTTATGAAGTGTTACAGAAATGTGTTGATAAAAAAGTTGTTAGTATTGGTTACACTGTAGTAAAGTTATTATCATCATTTACTGACCTAGAATCAAGACTACAAGGAGATATGTTTGAATGAGAACAATTGACATTATCAGTAAGTGTGTTCAAAGATTGTTCCCCTCCCCCAATTATCTAAAACAAAGAAATCTTGTGAATATATGGTCGAATCAATCTCATTTTACATCTAGCTTCTTAATGTTGACACCATGAAGTCAGTGGATGCTTTTCATCTTCATTTTCCAAAAAGAAAGCATATACTCCCCAATTTCCAGTTACTTAAATATCTTGTTCCACACGCGTCACCTTTAATGAACTTGAACCTACTTCTTAGTTGGTCGTTTGCAAATATTTGATTTACAGGCGTTCCAGTCGTAAAGATGATAAAGTTCGGTACATACCCGTACTTCTAAGTACACACACTGTCTACGACGTTTTACACGCGACTCGTAACTGTTTGGGAAAACCCCACAGATTAGACATCGTTATATTAGAGTTTGGGTTGATCTGACCATGGGCCTACTACGAACAAGTTTTCCACCAATCTTTCCTAAAAGTGTGGTATTGTCACATCAGACATCAGAAAACAACATTGAACCTCCCGTAAATTGTTTCGGAATGACATGAATGATCAACGAGTCGATATTAAGCAGTATGTCGAGGACTGGACATTTTTGTAAACGAATTTTTTGAAAGGGGAAGCGTTTCGCAGCTCAAGATTTCAAGAAAACATGAATAGCAAAACCATTAATGCTCATCGTTCATCATATATACGCTAATTTTAAGTGCATTAACAATGTTTCAACTTTAAAATCTCAGCTACGTTATTTCTCAAGCTATTTCTGATAAAGCCTGAAATTGAAGCTCTGTACAAAATTGTACTTTAAAGGAGTGAATTTAAAAGTAGCAGTGCACGGGTACCCGGTTCAGCACGCCTATTTTTCCACACCTAGTTTGGTATTCTTGGGCGGGCCCTATCAAGCTCAAATATCAAAGTTTAACTTTCTTTTTAAATTGAACCTCCACAATGTTAACAAAAAAATGTCTTCAAAACAATATATCATTCGATTCACAGGCTAACGCTAGCGGATGGGTGTGTGAGATATTTGAGAAATTACAAGGATGTACATATTATGTGGCGACGGTAAAGGTGACTTTAAAAAAAAACATGTAATCCATGCAGGTGGTGTATATTTCATTTTATCTAGAAAGTCTGATAGTAAACCATGGCATCTTTCCACACACCCTCAACAAATAGGTAAAATAAACGTCGGGTATAGGCCTACACTTTAGACATAAAATCGGGATATAATTTCATAAATTCCAATAATTTTTTGTCAGATCATCCTATCAATGATTGCTGGCCCACTGCGTGGCGAAGGCCTCCCCAAACTGCCGTCAGTTTCCTTTTCCAATTTCATTTTCACCATTTTATCAAAACTATATTCGACCTTTAAGACATGAACGTTGTTGGAATGTGAAGTTTCTAACTGGGCCAAAAGGTGTCGCCCTCGCCCTTCTTATTTGAGGTCACAAAAAATCCGGGAACCCCGCTTAGCTTCATCTCGCGTCTCTTCCGCATAATATATCGCGAAATTTAATAATATTGGAGAAGAGAAGAAAATAACGTTCGTGGGCTCGAAGTAAAATAATTTAATATACAACACCACTGAGTGATACGAAACGATAACTCACCATTCAGTGATACGAAACGATAACTCACCATTCACGGTGTCCGTTGACTTCTCAGTTTTTACCCTTTTTTCCCCATCTTTTCCACCTGTCTTCCAAAACACCATTTTAATTGTTATATACTGCCGAGCTTTATGCGTTTGTTTGAGTGACGATGTAATGTCAATAATTAGATGTTCTATACTTTTGTTATGTATGATTTGAAGCGGAACTCAGCTTTTTGATGAAACAGCTTGGGATTCTTTCTTTTGTATACAGGGCCTTAAAATATCAATTGCCCAAATGTGACTAACATGAATAATTTACTTTTGTCAAAATGTTCATCATTCTTAAGTGAAATTGTTGAGGATTTATAGTTGTTGAAAACTTGAAATTTTGTAATTCACACACTTGTTAAATTCGTGTGACTGTATACACGTCCGGGCATTGCAGTAGCCATGGTCCATGCAGTAACCTTGGCTTTCAGCTATAATCACGAAATGCATTTTACTGGTTGTGGATGCCATATTTCAAATAAATAACTATTGCAGTTTTCAGATGTTAATGTCAAAAACACAACCACACAAGCGTTACCAGGAAGTAAATAATCGAAATTAAGGTGTGTGCATATAATCATGGAGTTAGAGGTCGTTTTGGTCCACTCGAGTGTTGCTAAGGAGTTATTCAAATAAAACCATCTGGAACAGTTTCTAGTGAACCGACACGGCCTACCGTATATTTTGCGGATTTTCCATGACCTTTGTTTACATCTTATGGTGAGTGAATGACGAGAAATTATAGTAGTTACCAGTAAAGATGAATAATTATAGCCACTTCACGAACAAGGTGTGTTTGTAGACAATAAACATAAGGTAGTGTACAAATACACTACCTTATGTTTCCCGCCAAGGGGCATGCAGGTTGGCCGTATATGACTGTTGTCTTACCAATGCTTACGATACTCAAGTACACCTATCTCCTAAAGGTATAGCAGACTAGAAAACATGATGGTTCTAAAGAGAGGAAAAACGAAAGAAAGATAGATACATACATTGTAGATAGAAAGAAAGATAGACAGGCAGAAAGAACAGACATCGTGGAAGTTGGAAGAGGAAGGAGAAGGAGAGGAAGGAGGAGGAGGAGGACTCAGGGAGGGGAGAAGGAGGAGGAGGGGGAGGAGAAGGGGGAGAAGGAAGAGGAGGAGAAGGAAGAGGAGGAGGAGGAGGAGGAGGACGATGAGAAGGAGGAGGTGGAGGAGGAGGAGGAGGAGGAGAAGGAGAAGGAGGAGACGGAGGAGGACTCAAGGAGGGAGAAAGAGGAGGAGGAGAAGAAGAAGAAGAAGAAGAAGAAGAAGAAGAAGAAGAAGAAGAAGAAGAAGGACTATTTGGTGTAATTTTCCTGCCCATTCAATCGCCAGCAACTATTATGAGAAAAGCTTGACCGGGAGGGCGAACTTATACGCTTATGATAATGTGGGAGGGTGTTGACACATTCATGTGCTGAACATATTTCGTTTATCGCGCAATATATCACGATATGATACACCTCCCAGATATTCCGTGCAGAAAAATGAAACAGTGTATTTAAATACAATCCCCATATTTTACCTGATAATGATTTATTATACTCTCGAAAGAGGCGTATTATGGTAGCATTCTCTGGAAAAACCATGGTATTAATTACAACAGCTGGAAAAATATGCGTAACGAAACACCAGATAGAGATAGTAACATTCCCAGACCATACGGCCAAGGGCGGTTTCAACCAGGACATGAGAGCTTTCTGGCACGATATGTTTTTACTTCCTTGAGCTCGAATGACAATAAAAA
>JZLH01S0608511.1:3270-14334 GCA_001188425.1 Eucidaris tribuloides | reverse complement strand
CTTAAAAAATAGAAGATAATTATTTTTCAAAATCTAACAACACAGTCTTGGAGATTACGTCCGGCTCTATGCACGTGCAAATTTTCGCGGCGATCGCGCAATCCGCGGCCGAGATCTGAAGGGGGGGGCCAAATTAGCCCCCCCCCCGGGCCTATGCAATTTCAAAAAAGCCCGGGCTGATTAGGGTTAAATCCTGTTACGATATCAACTTCCACATCCATGTATACAGTTGCCAAACTTCACATGATATGCTGCAGTAAAGGAGATATTTGTAAATCATATACCCTACAATTGGCAAAAATCTTTCAATAACTAGCTGGAGATGATTTGATATCAATATAACACACATTTTCCATAGACCGCAACTCAAGATATTGTTCTTAGTATCCAATAGGTTAATCACTGACACAGGACAGGGAAAGATCGGAATTATTTTCAAGGAAATCCTACAAAAAAGTTTTACAGTAAAAAAGTTACACCTGTTCAAAGTTGACACTGCACTTCAAAAGTTTCTAAATGTAGCATTGTTCAGAAGGCTCAACACATTATGAGTTGAAAAGCTTACCTCTTTCTGATAGAGCTCCGACTCCTGCGGCTTGCAGAACTTGCAGACAGCTATCCCCTCCCTGTCGAGGCCCATCTTACAGCCGATACACTTGCTGCGTTTCTTGGTGAAGGCCGCTAGAGCACTGACCTTGGATGTCACGTTGATCTTGGTCCTGGTGTGGTCTCCCTCTGAGAAGTGGTGGGGGGGGGGATGGGGCAAGAGAAGAAAATAATTATCATCATTAGCAAAAGTTTAAGACCACAAGAATATTTTCCACTAAACCATGTACAAAACAAAAGCTCAAAACTATTGCTTCTTGAAGATGTTGAAGGGCAAGTTGGGTCCAATACCATTACTCAAAGGGCACAAGATAGTGCTTAAACAATATACACCAACATCATTCTCCTTGGAAGGCAGATTACATAGATTTTTGAGCAATATATAATAACTAATATGCACTTAACCTCTTCAAGAATAGCTTTCAGTTTTTGTTTCATACATGACATAATGGGAAATGGTCTTGTGGTCTTGCTAATAATGGTACTCCAGATGGGAAATAATAAATCAAATTGATTGAAGTAAAAAAAGAAACATGTATTAGCACTGAAATGACACAATTAATTATTATTTTTTTCTTACAATATTAACAGTGTATTACTCAGGGTTGTGAGTGACCATAAATAAAAGAGCTGAAAAGAGTTGAAATTGAAAATATAGTTTTGTACAGAGGCAATTCACATAAGGCTGCAAAAAAGCTGAAAATCAACACAAAAAATGCCGAAATCAGCTTTAACCCTATTTTAACAGGGCTATTTCCGACCGGGTTTTTACTGGGGGATGGGTCAATTTGACCCCCCCCCCCCTTCATATCTCGGCCGGGGATCGAGCAATCCCCGCGAAAATTTGCATGCGCATAGAGCCGGATGTGAACTACAAGAATGTATAGTAAAATTTTAAAAAATATATATTTTTAATATCTTTCAAGTAATTATGCAAAGAAGTGCATAAAATTATGTTTTCACCTATAACTTGCTTAAAATAGCTATCAGAATGCTAATTTTTGGTGAAAATATTCTTTCTGACATTTCTAACAAGTATCTACAAAAACACTGCCATATCAGATTAATTTCTTATGTATTTTATTGTTTTGTGAATTTTCTTATGTATTTCTATGTATTTTCTACCTTTGTTTTTCATTGTTTTTCAATAAAATTTGTTGCAGATACTTGTTGAAGCATAAATATACTAAAATAAAATAATTGCAGCCATTGAAAGTGAGATATGATGCAGTATTTGGTACCCTGGGGTACCAAGTAGAAATCCGCCATTTTGTGGAATTATTTATTTATTTTTCAGCACTGTACCCTGGGTTACAAAATTATGTAAAGTTATGTAATAAGGGTGAAAATAACACATTTAGCTTCATTTTTACCCCATTTTTCGTAAGTTTCTGCCTTTTTGTTGTGCATTTGCACAGCCTCTGCATCATTACCACTGATTTCAGCGATCATAACTGAAGAAAATATATTTTTTAACACAAGAGGGCGCTGCACAACGCGGTACCCCGGGGTACAACGGTACCCCGGGGTATGGCGTGGTGCATCATATACATATTTATATGAGTTACAATAAAACACTAAATTTGCATGAGCAATATTGGGGCTGACATGCATGTATAAAAATTCACGCAGCGTTGTAACGGTATGTCCAATTTTCGCAAAAATGGTTTCAAAATATGCACAAGACTTAAAAGTAAAAAGTCAGCAAGTGACACGGTCAAAAAGTTTTGCGCGGCAAAATAGTCATGAAATTTGTCAAGCGGGGAGGGGGGTCATTTGCCCCCCCCCCCCTCGTTAGTATAGGGTTAAAGCTGAACTCTCACACCCCTGAATACTGGACACACACACTGAAGGTAAGCTTAAAGGCAGTGGATCTCATTTGCAAACATCCCCCCAGACCAGGAAAAGATAACCCATGCCCTTAGGCTGTTGATGAAGGACATGTCTGTGAAATCTGGGGGGTCAGTGATAACCTAAAATTTGAAAAATTGCGAAAGATAAACAAAAGCCGTTTAGTGTACGTTCTATGTTAGGAATTTTTTCCTCGCGAGAAAAAAATTCAAATCAGAGTGTAACGATCACTATAATTCCACTAAAACTGAGTTTCTAGCTCCTGTATTTTGCTGAAGGTTCCTAGGTGGCATTTTCTTCTAAATGCTATTGTATTTTCACAATGTTAATTTTTAGGCATGCAAAAGAGATCCCCTGCCTTTAAGTGAAACCTACAGAGTTACATCAACTGCTCTATTGGTATTTCCAAACAACATGCAACCTTCAGTACTCTTCACCACTTTCAATAGAAATCACTGAAAATCAGTACCACTTGGCTGCTCTGCATTTTTTTTTGCTTGTTACTTCACTGCTTGGCCATGGCTAATTGGGTACAATTTATCGTAAATTCGGGGCGACCCGTGGCATAATTCCATGTTTTGTTTTGGTAGCACCGAGCTGTCCCCATGTCTACAATACTTACTCAGCAGAACCGATTCCACCTTGTTCTCACCAACCACTGGTTCAAAGATTCGGAGGAGTGGTCCTTTCAGCTGGTTCTCAAGGTAATACGTGGTGTCGATAGGAATGTTGTTCTCTAGTACATAGATGGGATCCTGAAACGACAGAATATGACAGAATGAAGTAAATAGCTATAAGTAATAACATACCTACCAACCTTTAGAAATGAACTAGAGCAGTTCGACTGCGCAGTCAATGGGTATGCCTCCGCAGACAGCACTAACACCCAATTGGACTGAAAAACCTTATGCATGTTTGTACCCCATTTGATCGGAAATTTGTAAGTTACCTTGGTAATGAACCATATGAGGTTTGTATAAGCCCTTGTGACCTTTGATCTTTCAACTCCGCAATAAAATCATTTAATCTGTGCTTCATACTGAATACTTAAATAAAGTTACATTGATATCTGATAAACCACTCCATTATGGTGATACAAGCCCAAATTAGACATGTAGGAAGCCTTGTGACTTTTGACCTTTGACATATCACCTCCAAAATCTCATCAATTCATTGGTGCCTTACAACACATACAGTACCCAACTTTCATCAAAATCCGATAAGCCATTCTTAAGTTATCGTGTAAAAGACAATAGGTTTGTGGCCTTGTGACCTTTGACCTATGACCTTTCAACTCTAAAATCTCATCAGTTCATTGTTGACTTATGATACACACCTTACCCAAGTTACATCAAAATCCCACCTGCTGTTCTCAATTTATTGTGATAACGAGCCCAAATCAGACATTTATTAGGTCTCGTGACCTTTGACTTTTCAACTCCGAAATCTAGTCAGTTCATCGATGTCTTATAATACATACTCCATCCAAGTTACATTAAAATCTGACCAGTCGTTCTTAAGTTATCGCAGTAAAAAGCAAAAATGAGACGTTTTAGGCCCTGTGACCTTTGAGCTCCAAAATCTAATCAGTTCATCGTTGCCTCATAGTACATACTTGGTTCTAGTTACATCAAAATCTGATCAGCGGTTCTTAAGTTATCGCGGTAACGAGATCCGGTAACGGACGGAAGGACGGACACACGGACGCACGGACGGACAACCCGAAAACATGATGCCTCCGGCAACTACGTTGCGGAGGCATAAAAATCTTACTGATACAGATCAAAATCTTATTCTTATGAAAACTGATGGTAAAAATCTTACTGTCTCACAAAATTGTAAAAATCACACAATAAATGTGTCCTGTCCACTCTTCAAAAAAATCTTATTTCTGTATAAGAAATTTATTCTGTGATAACTTGGGTGATGAAAAATCTTACTAAATCAGATAAAATCTTACTGGGTGGCAGGTACTTTATAAGTATCAAAAGTTTATGTAACATATAATTACATTTTTCTTTTGATTCTAGTTACACTCAATATTTTACCATAATTGTTTCATCATTCTTGTTCTTTCCACTTATTAACTCTTGGGGATTGCTGCTATGTGGCAGTATAAGTTCAATGAGAGACAATGCTATTTCATTTGGTTTACCATGAAGGGAAAATACATAGCGACATAAACAAAACAAAAAAAATCTTGTAAAAACTCTTCACTAACTCATACTGGAAAAAATGTGAATGTTATGGAACAGAGGCACCACACAATATAATCTTAGGGTTTATCATAATTGATAAGTTTGACTGAATAGTTTGTTACTTTTTCTGGCCTGCCTTCTTTGTGTGAGCAATTTACTGGGCTTCTGTAGAAGCCAAAAAGTTATATTGTATTCAACATTCTATCAAATTATTAGAATATAATTTAGATATTTAGACTGGACTTACTTGTGAGAGTTTCAGAGTTTATCGTTACGATCTGTAAGACTTCTCAAGTGATGTGGTGATGTAGAGTATTTGAAATGCTGCGTTGCGTATACGCAGACGCCATCTCGGCGTTGTAAAGCATCTTGGAGGCACGTGTGCGATGAGCGGTTATTATAACGGTTTGTCAATGTGTGGTAGATTGAAGTGAAGACTCCTTTTGTTGATGTGAAGGATTGATCTTTCCATACTGCGTCCTTAACATCTCTCGGAACCAGGTTTTTTCCCTGTCAGTATCTATCAGTTGTACGTTGGAAAATGTGTGATAGATGCATGTTAGGTGTGTAAAAAATGCCGAATGGTAATTTATCCAAACCGGAGTGGCCTTCATGCTGGATTCATGCGCGTTTGAACTGGTTACGGAGATGGTGTTAAGAGGCAGTGTGGGAAAAGTCAAGAGTCTCCTTCTCACCAAAAAGGAGGTCTTCGATTCAATCTACAACATCTGGGGGACAAAGCGTTAAAACGCGCCCATGCAAATAAAAAAGTGCAGCATCGGATGCGTTTTCAACCGAGATGCGTCGAGTAATAGGCAACGAGCATTTCAAATACTCTACAATCACACATCATTGAGAAAGTCTACAGAGTAGACGAAACGTCGGTAAACTCATACGAAGGTAAGTCCAGCTAATTTTATAATATTATTCTAATAGTTATGCGACTGGAATGACTAATAAATTCATAGGGATATATTATCAAATTGATTTTCAACATTTTTTGCTCTGCTCATATATTTAGATTAGTTGTAGCCATTGGGTATAGAACATACCCTCCTCCCCCGCCACCCCGGAATAAGGAAGAAAATTAATTGGAAAGGTGAATCTGTATGATTACAGAGCTACTCAATTTTTCGTAGGCTGCTGCCACCCTTTCCTTTGCTGATCCATATGGCACAAGTACCATAAAGCTGTGCACTGTCGGCATCTTCTTCTAATTCTGCAAGATAACAACACAATTAAAACTAAAAATACCGGGCTAAATGAATTCTGGTCTACTTATTCTGGGGGGGGTTCCATAATGGCCCCCCCCCCCCCCCCGGATCCGCCGAGATCGCGCGGTGCCGGAAAATTTGCACGCGCTGTAAGACCCGGGTGTAAAACGAACAAGACGTAAGTAAAAATTACAAATAGATTTTTTAGATGTTTTAAAGTAATAATTATGCAATAAGTTAGCAATTATGTTTTACTTATATCTCACTTACTAGATAAGATGAAGCTAATTTTGGTGAATTTTAAAAATTATTCCCATTTTGACATTTCGACAATTATCTACAGATAAAATTTGCCAAATAAATTATTTTCTATGTATTTATGTTTTGTAGAATTTCTTAAAGTAGTTTTGTTTGTTTCGGGCCCCTTTGTTTTTTATTAATGTTTCGTGAATGTTTGTCGGGAAACTTTCGCGATCATAAACAGCATAACTTAGCTGCAGCAGTAAAATAAAAATATTCAAGCATTTATGATTTTTGCTGAACCAAATTTGCATGATTTTATGTCACAAATCACGTTTTTGAGCAATTTTGGAGTTGCACGGCTGTAAGAACGCGCAGACGTGTAACGGTACGTAGATTTAGAAAATGGTCTTAAATGATGCGCGATACTTGAAAGTAAAAGCCAGTGAATGGCGGCTCAAATTTCGCGTGCGGCGTAATATGGATTTGGTTCGAGGGGGGGGCCATTATGGCCCCCTCCCGCGCCCGCCCCCACCCACCCCGACCCCCCTTTTAGGGTAAACATTTGAGCTGTTGTACACTTTGCAGTTGTAGAGTCTCAAATTTAAAAACCAAAAAGATGGTTGGGGGGGGGGGGCACTTGAGATTCGGAACTGCGATCTGTGATGGTGGAAATGTTGCATGTCCATAGAGTCTCTTGTAAACTACAAAACTGCATGATAAAATTGTTGAAAATATTCACATGATTGTCTATTAATAATTAATGACTTATGCAAATATATGCAAGAAATCACATTTTTTCCAATAAATCACTAAAAAAAAAAAAACTAAGGAAATTCTAATTTTGGGCTTAAATATTCCTTTTGACATTTTTGACAATTTTCTGGAAAAGAAATTGCTGTATTGAAATTAATTTCTTACTGAGTAGAAGTAAAAATAATTTTACATTTATGAATTTGGGCTGAAAACACAATTTGTATTGAAATTGTACATGGAATCACATTTTTGAGTGATTTTTGGTCCAACATGCACAGGTTCAAAATGTTTTAGAGCCTCCTCTAGTCTTTTTAGGGTTAAGGAAGACAGTCAATTTCTGAAAGAAAAATCTTCTCCTTGTCCTTGTTATCTGATAAATTCTTTTAGCCACAACTTATTAAATAACATTAAGTTCTAGAAGAAGATTTTTCTTTCAAAAATTGAGTCTTCCTTAAAGGCAGGGGATCTCTTTTGCATGCCTAAAAATTAACATTGTGTAAATACAATGCCATTTAGAAGAAAATGCCATCTGGGAACCTTTAGCAAAATATAGGAGCTAGAAACTCAGTTTTAGTGGAATTATAGGGACCATATAGTGACTCAGATTTGAATTTTTTTCTCGCGAGGAAAAAATTCCTACCATAGAACGTACACTAAACGGCTATTGTTTTTCTTTTGCATTTTTCAAATTCTAGGCAATCACTGACCCCCAGATTTCACAGACATACCCTTCATCAATAGCCTAAGGGCATGGATTATCTTTTCCTGGTCTGCGGGGATGTTGCAAATGAGATCCACTGCCTTTAAATTAAGACATTTCCAATAGCATTTCATTTCAGCATAAAAGCTGAACCATATATTGCTATTGCTACCTGCACTTACTCACATCATATGCTTTATGAAAATGTTTCTTTCTGACAAATTTGTGACATATGGAGCAATAATTATTCTAATTCACAAGGCTGTCAAAAATTTGACTTTATTGAGCATTTCAGCTCTGCATATAAGCTGAACAATATACAAAGTTATTTTCCTACCATAATAATTATTCTAATTCAAAATGCTGTCAAATGTGGTATTGTGTGAAAATTTGACAGTATTGAGCATTTCAGCTCAGCATATACATAAATACACTTGTTATAAAAGATATGATGCTCTTGTGAGTAAGTGCTGGCACTTAATTAAATAGCAATGAATGGTAAGGCACATCAATTTGCCTATAGTTCAGCTTAAATATCACTCTATGATGATGCCACAAGCAGAAAAAAATTAATGATGCGGAGAACTTTTTTTAAACGTGGGGCTTAGCAGGGTGCAGAGAAAATTAAGGAAAAATGTTTTTAATGAATGTGACACATATTTTCATGAATCATTTTATGTCATGCACAAACCAATAAGCCTCAACAGAAGTCAACATGATTGCATTACAGAGACCTTTAAATAAGAGTAATACCTACCTCGCGGCCAGTTCGACGTGAGCTTGTTTCCCGGCATACTCCTCGCCCGTTTTCGTCAATTCCTTTGTGATGACGAGCTGGGAGATGTCGACACGATTGCACAAGAGATCGGAGATAGTCTGCTTGGCGTGTTCGAGGGCGCCATTCGGATCCCTGGAACAAGCATGAAATTATAATCATATATTGATATAATGAATGACATATACATGGTAAAGCAAGCATTTCGTTTTTTTTTACTCAGTTATGATATGACTCATATAATATATACAGATAAAAATCGGCACAGGAATTACTGTCACCTCAAATTCGGCAACACAGTAGTCTATGGGAGAAAAATGGAATGGTCACTCAATGATTTTCACTTATTAAAAGCACTTTATGATTAGTTTGATCTGCAATATTTTCGGGGGCTTCATTTTTGGACCTGATCAGAGACACCGGTAGCATGGGAAATCATGTAGCTTAGATTTTTTATTTATTTATTTTTTTCAGAGACACAATGTTATACCATATCTTCAACAAAATTATGTGAGGAATTCAGTTAATAATGTGATTTCCAATTTTTTTTGATGAGATTTTCAAAAAATAAAAAATAAAAAATCACATTACAAACAGAATTCCTTACATACCCTGCAGAAGGAAGTGAGCTCTGCACAAAAATCATGGCACTTAGGTCCTTCTGCTGGTCACACAATATACACCTGTCAATCATACATGTACCTGTCAATCAGGATTTTCTGCAAGCACGCATTAATGAGGTTGACCACTAGAGGGCAGTTGTCACGTCTGACCGTCTCTATCCCCTTGCAGTCCATCTTGTCGTAGGTGTCAGGCTTGGTGAAGTACAGGCCGGCGTAGCGCTTCTTGTTGATGAGGAGGTACGGAAAGTAAACCTGGGGGGGGGGGAGTAAAGAGGTGGGGAGGGGGAGGGAGACAGAAAACCATTATGTACATCAGAGCAAACAAGTGAGTCAGTAAATCATGCTATGCATAATGTACGTCCCCACTGCACTGTATGTTGCTGGGATGTCTCTAATTTCTGAGAGTTCTAGCTTATAACAAAGTTTCTGTCAAAGGTCAGGTAGCAGTTTTTTGTCATTTTTCATTGATTTTTGAATAAATTTGCATGAATTAACATACTTAATGGATTTTCACAAATTCTGTGTAGAAGTTGAGAAGCCCCTTCAAAGCACTATCAGATAAAACAATCAGAATCAAAATCCATCATGAAATAGAGAAGTACCATTTTTTTGTGATTTTGAATAAACTTGCACAAATTAGCAATTTGGTGGTCAAATCATTTAGTATTTTTGAAACAATGTTACCATCAATATTTGATTTGAGTGACATGCAAATTTGTTGTACAGCTTTGAGTTAATTTCTATCCAAGTCATATTTGAATTCAGTACTGCATACTATCAGCCTTCTCGCTAGGAATTAGTTCACGTGTGGCGCAAAGTTGAGGTCGGGCATTTTCAAAAATGTAAGCGTGGCGGGATGAAAAGTAAGCGTGGTGGGAGAAAAACATTCGGCGCAAAGCGTGCGCAGGGGGGTGGGTGCGGGAGGGGGGATGTGCCCCCCTCCCGCGCGGAGCGCGGAAGCAAAATACCACGCTATCTTTGGCGCAGTTGATGCCTGTATAATTGAACACTTAATTGAGAGTTTGACGAATTAGATAATCTGCCTAACGGATGATATTTGAACAAGTTACCAGTCGGCAATCACCAGCGCCGCGGTAACGCCATTCACCCCCTCATCAATCTTAACTCTCAACTCTCAATGCCTCGCCGGCGCCCGCAGGCCTCATGGTCGCACGCAGGCGGCAGGTTCGCAGCGCTGTTAACCGGGCGAACATGACATTGTGTGTGTCAGTGTGTGTGTTTAATTGTTTGTGTGTGTAGCGTGTCAGAGTGTTCGTGTTCCGGTGCTGAGAGTGCTCGTGTGTGTACATGTGTGTGTCAGTGTGTGAAAACAAGCATATCACGCACTGCACGAGTGACGAGTCAAAGTACAAAGCACTGTTTTGTTATATTTTATTTCAAGCTGTCAAAAGTCTAGACACTAGACAGTATATGCCTGGTGACTATAAGCAGCACATGGGATATTTGGAAATGTTGTTCTCTCGATACCGTTACGTGTTGTTCCCCTTACTTTACAACTGACGATCAGAGCGCCGCGTCCATAACGGTCCATTACGACGACCGACATATTTTCACGTAAATTCTACGCGACGCGGCTGCTGCTACACTTGCCGCGTACTTTGTGGAGTGTGGCATAATGGAACTTATGAAAGTAGGCCACGTACTCGCACTGCGCGTTCACGCTCGACAGTCTGTAGGGCGCGGCCATTATGCGGGTTGTGCGCAAAAAGGATGAGGGCGCGAATTTTGAAATTTACGGCGAAACCGAAGTCGCGTAATCGCTGGTATACGAAGGCATCTATTTCATCAATAATTAGACAGAAACCAGTTAATATTTTTAACTGCAATTTTAAGATTATGAACCACAAATATTTTTCAGCTGAAACACACTAGTAGAATCAGTTATTGTCCTCTCACGCGTACAACACAAAAGGATTACCAAAACCCTCTCGTCCAACATCCGCTCAAGGCGATCAGAAGGGAGGGAGCAATAAATTCAAATTTTGACGTAAAAAGATAAAACAAACAAACATTTATTTCATATTTACACGAAAATCGAAGTTTTTATGAAAACATGAATATTGTCAACCAATTACAGCAA
>JZLH01S0608501.1:163420-176383 GCA_001188425.1 Eucidaris tribuloides | reverse complement strand
GAGGGTCGCCATTTGTAATCGAATGAGAGGGTCGCTAGTCATAAAGTAAAGTGTCGCTATTTATAATCAAAGAAGAGGTTCCTTATTCATAATGACATAAGAGGGTCGCTATACATAATGACATAAAGGGTCGCTAGTCTTTTGGGTGAGGGGAAAGTTGCGCAGAGGAGGGGTTCTCGTACGTGGTAGTTGTCCGCGGATACGGCCTTTGAAATTGCCGTGATAAATTCGTTTTTGTTTTAATTTGGGGTGAGGGACAGTATCAAGCCCTCATTGCAAAATTTTCAAAATACGTGAGTTTGGTAACTTACACTTTATCGGCATCTACCGCTTTTACAGTGAGCCGAGAGTGTGCCGGTGTTTTGTGGTGATGGAAGTGGGAATGGAGTAATGGGTTTTAAGCTAGCTTAAAGCAATATCTTTTGAATTGTGCAATGGGGTGATGGTATTTGTTAACCAGTAACATTGACTAAGCATGATTGGGACTAACTCCTCCATAACTGCTTTTCCTTTTCCATCCTGCACATCTTTTAAAATTTTCCTTTCTTTTTTCCTTCTCACTGTCACGTGACCCAGGCCCTTTCTTCCTTTTCCCCTGATTTGTGTACACACGTTTTGTTTATATCTTTTGATATTCATATGTATTATTTATATATGGCTATCCTTGTATTTCATAAAATATGATTGAGATTATTAGTTGTAGTAGTATACCGTGTAAAATCGTCGCCTTTACCACGAACCTTCCTCTCTGCGCGCACGGTGCGAAAAGTTAGTTTTGCAGAAAACGCGTTCGAAGTAGACGACTTTTTGAAACTGATATTTCCAACTCTTAAAAAATGAAAATTTTCAAATGAAAGGTATTGCATGAGAGCATGATATTTGAATTTTCATACAATATAGTTTTTATTTGTCTTAACCCGGTAACTTGGCCACAATTGAGTGTTGTAAACAGAGAGGACGGTTCGTGGTAAAGAAAAAGTACGCGATCACGCTGAAGTAGTTTAGTTTACCACGAACCGTCCGCTCTGCGGTGCGCGTAACCCGCTATGTACAAAACAAATGGAAGCTGAAGAGATCTTCGTTTGAAACTGCGGTTTATGGATGTTGCTGTTTGAATCCGAGTTTTAACAGTTGTTTCTGAAATTAATAGAATTAAAATTTTAATCAGAGTATTCTACTGCATATTAGTTTTCTATCAGGTTCAATTATTTTATGATGCAGTGAATAATTTTGTTTCTATTGGCTTGAAAAACAGAGAAAACGGTTCATGGTAAAGAAAAAGTACGCGATCACGCTGAATCCTTTACCACGAACCGTCCGCTCTGCCGTGCGCGCACTGACTATGACAAAACAAATGGACGCTGAAGATCTACTGTGAAAAAACTTCGTATTATGTTGCTGTTTCAATACGAGTTTAAAAATTGAATTCTGAATTGAATACCAATATTCAATTCGCTCAGAGTATTCAGTGGTGTATATATTTCATTCTGGCTTGATTTTTTTTTTTATTATGCTGGGAATGATTTTTTGTTTTATTGGCTAGGACAAAGGATGATAATTTTTATATGCTCGATCTCGCTACTTTTAACACAAACCGTCCACTGTCGTATGTTTAGCATTGACAATTAAAGCCTGATTATGATGTTTAAATGAGGTGTTGCAATTGTTTGGGGACGTAATAAACATATCCAATCTGTTCAGAGTGTTATAAACGCTGATTACAAAAACTTGTTTTTTTTCCATTGACTTGCAAGCTAAGAGGTCACCCGGGAGAGGGCGGTTGTATTGAAAGATGTCATGCTTTGCTGATTGTTCACCGACTAAAATGAAGTATTGGGTTGTTTGGATTTATTCATTAAATCGATAAAATCAGTGGGTGTAACTGAGCAGGAATGACATGTAGGTCTACGTTTATTTCTTACTTTCTTTCTCTTTTTGGCTTGAAAACTCTAAAATTAATAAGAGCCTATGTGAAACCGTTTTATTTATACTAAGGGTTTTTTTATGTGAATGGAAATGTCGTTCACGCAAGTCAATTTTTTTGTTGCAAATGATAATAGATTTTACAAATCCAGACGGAGGAAAGAAGAACAGCTACCACCAATACAATCTTTCTTTTCTTGAAATACGCGTGATTATACTGATGATATACGTTTTAAATTTCCCCTTCTTAAGTTCAGTTCATCCTGTGAGTTATTCACCTTCTAGTAATCATAGCCCTCAGAAATCTTCACTTTTGATCTTGTGAAAATCTTCTTTATGCCAAATCGATAAATATAATTCATTTTCGACTTTCTCCCAACTCTTACGCAGTAGGCTAAATCAATCATGTTTTTTTTTTTCCAGAACTTTATAAGAAGTAAGTAAAGTTGGAATTATTTTTTCCTGTTTTCTTAAAATTACCGTGACGATACAGGTTATTTTGACTACTTAATCACAATTTTTGATAAGGTATAAACGTATTTGTCACGAATGCTCCTTTTTATAAGAATTAACCAAAAAAAATCCGAATTTATGGGTAACAGCGTAATTGGCAATTTGTTCAGGGGTCACTTTATATTTTAGTTAGACACTAATAATAAGATTAAACACATTTGCCAAAACAATCATAATTTGTGATTTGGTTTTATTTATCTATTTATTTACATAGTTCATTTCAAAATATACTTTGTGTATGGACAGAAAGAGATGCTTATTCTAATGCAAGTCAAGTAAAATTCCTTTCGGAGTACAATAAAAAGAAATATCCAGTTCATCGGGATATTTAATGAGACTTTTTTTTGCATTTTTTAAAGGTAAAATAAACTTACAAACTTAAAGTCGCAGTAAAATTTTGATATTAACTGAAAAAGACTGTATCAATCTGGTGTTCTCGTTTCAGACACCGCGAAATAAAATCAAAGACACCTAAAGTCACTGATAATGAAAAATTATCATTCAGAAATCATCGGTCACCAGAGAAAGCTATGCACTATACCTATGGTAATTATCTCTGGGGCACCTCATGTTTTTATGATTTTTGCTATCTCCATAGGTTGATGGTTTAGGACAAAATTCACAATGCTGTTATAGCTCATAAATCTATATCACCCAAAAGAAATGAGGATTTTAACATTTTCACGGTTCACCAAAACTATAAGTTGATTTTAAGCGAATCATTTTAAATACCGATCTTCATTAAAACTCGTCCATTATCCGTCAGTTTGTTCTTTAATTGATATCAACAAAAGAATATATTATGGAAATATCATACACTGGTCATTATCAAGTAGTCGACTCTCCACAACAGTGGATGTATAATTCCAATAAAAGTTTCACTGTTAAGATGAAATCTATTTTGTCCTAATCGATAAACTGTTTGCCTCTATACCGTTACCACACCAGGTTGGTCGTTGCAGGTGAATTGGAAGCCAAAATAAAACGGGAGTGGGATTCTCCTGAGCATGTAAAACAATTATCTGTCATTGAGCATAATAAGGTTGAATAGATGCTGCTCCTAATAATAAAACACACAAAAAAAGTCACAACTTGCTAAATTCTTTGGTAGACTGCAATGCTTGTTTAGGTAAAACGGGGATTGTGGGAAACAAAAAACGAATAAAAGAAAGTGAAATTTTATATATCATGGTTCATTTCTTAACCTGTCATGTATGATTAAATAAGTTAGGAAATATATTTGAAGGAATCTACATTTTAAAATGAATTTAGTCTTTTAATATACAGATGAAATCTAAACTAGATATAAGTCGACCTGCATTGCATGGATAGGCTTATGAAAATGCTGGTATTTAAGTCGTAACACTTTTTATCAGTAACACAAGTCACAACGATGTTTAAATTGGTCTTATAATCTGTAGATGAACAACTGAGTAAAATCAATGTTGTGTAGTTGTTAAAAGTGTAAAGACTTAAATACCATTATTTTCATAAGTCTATCTATACAATATAAGTCAAGATATATCTTGTTCAAATTGTATCTCTATCCAAAGAGTAATAATAATAATAATAATATTAATATTAATAATAATAATAATTATAATAATAATAATAATAATAATAATAATAATAATAATAATAATAATAATAATAATAATAATAATAATAATGATAATAATAATAATAATAATGATAATAAGGAACCATGCTTATAAAGTGCATAACACGTTGCTGGGCATGTCTCTATGCGCTATAAGAAAATAGAAAAAGGGATGAGAGAGGTACTGGATACGAAAGACTTTTAAAAACTGCAACTTGTAATGTAGCCTAGGCCTAATGTCAGGCTGAACAAGTTAGCCTATGACTACTTAGACCACACAGTTTTGTCTACGTCACGCTTATCTAAGGCCAGACATAAGGCATAGGGCTAGGCTAGCGAAACTTGACTTCACAGAGTCGAAGGTAGGAATGCATATGGTCACATAGTAGACGAGTAAATTAAACTATACTAACTTGTTAGCCTGCCATTTGGGCTAAAAGTTTTTTCCTATAAAATCTAGATCTACGGATTATAAAACTAATTGAAAATCGAAACATTACTTTGTAATAGAAAAACTAACTGCAATTAACTTAAGGCTTAAATCTCTCACTAGTTATACTGTCTTGTTACAGTGTTAACTCTAGCGTTACATTTTGGAGCTTGTTGGCGCTGTTCTGCTTTTTTTTTTGTTTCCATAATACAAGAAAATGTAAAGAGCTATAACGATAATGACGGGAATAGAACATCTTTTTGTGTGAGATTATCGCTAATTTTGTCAAAATGTTTATTCATTAGATTTCGTTTCATTTCATTTCATTTCATTTCATTTTTTTTTTATTTCCAAAGATATAAATTAACCAGTATAACAAAATGACAAGGTTAAGCGTGATATAATTTAAATTGTCAAAACAATACCAATCTCGTAATGTACACAAGTAACAATAATTAACATGAATATAAATTCATAATTTTTAAATATCAACAAATATTTGTTTTTTTTCGTCTTTTACATATACTTATCAATTCTTATAATAAAAGATAGCAAATATAGCATAATTTTTTATAAACGAATACAAATCATTGATAACAGAAAACAAAGCCTATCCTTTATGACAAAATAATGGGAAAAATGGAAATACAGGACCCGTCAGGTAACACAGATGTGTTTGTAACATTGAAGGTCCCTGTAATAAATCCACGCACATAACACACAAATACACACAAGAACACACATATAACACACATAAGCACAGACACACAGAGACATGCACACAGACAATGCACACATACATACAGAGACATACACAGACACACACAGACACACAGAAACGGACATACAAACACAGACAGACAGATGAACAGACAGAAAGACACACACACACACACACACATACACAAATATTGAAGGGCTTATACTCATTCAAATTCTCATTTGAGTACATGTTCAACAACAGAGGACGGTTCGTGGTACAGAAATAGATAAACACACGACCACACGTATAACACACATGAACACAGACACACACAAACACACACAGACAAACAGACGCACACACACGTAAACACGAGACACACGCATACACACAGAGAAACAGACACAGATACAGAAAAAACAGACACACAGACAGACGGAGAGACACACACACACACATACACACATACACACACGCATACAGACATACATACATACACACATACACAAAATTGAAGAGCTTACTTATCCAAAGTCTCATTTGAGTACATGTTCAACAGGAGAGTACGGTTCGTGGTACAGAAATAGCTGGATTTTACAGAAAATTCTGTACCACGAACCGTCCTGAGCAAGCTTCCGCGGCCACTGCGCCTGCGCGCACGCGGCGCGCACCAGAGAGGACGGTTCGTGGTAAAGGAAAACCGCAATATTGATGAGCGGACGCTTGATGGTGATGTCAGTATGACGTAACTACGTATTTTCAGACTCTGAAAATTACACAGATTGTAGGTATCCACGAGTACATACAAAAAATGTAAAAACCTGAAAATTGAAAAAAAATCACGAAATTGGCCGGAAAGGACGGTTCGTGGTAAAGGCGACGAAATGTTCAATTTTGTAATCTTTTTTTAAATTTCAGGGCCCCATGCATGGCAGACTAATATTTATTAAATGGGTAACCGTGGTTTAATTAATTAAGTAAGTAAGTAAAATAAATGAAATAGATTACCCCGCACCCTCATAAATTCATATTGATAACAGAAAAATAAAAATTCAAAGGAATTTTAAAAGTTAGGCCGAAACCTTTCCCCAGGGACAGCTTGGTGTCTTAGGTACCATGATGATGAACTTCAACCCCAGTCATCCACCCAACCACAAATACAAATCGACATCCATGAATGAAGTTATGTTAAATAATATGATTTATTGTACCTGCTTGGGGTAAGATTATTTATGGAAAACTTAAATTTTGCAACTATTCATTGCCTGAAATTGAAAAGAGTGAAACTGGCCTGGTCCTTAACTTCTGCCACTATTTATAGGTCTTTATAGGTCCTATATCATTTTTCTACAATAATACTGTCGAATAAAAGTTAATGTTTCCTAAAAAGACAATTACTAAAGGCCTGCTTAGAAGGGGGTTCCATTTTCCCTCCCCCTTTAAAGCTACTGTCACACTGTGCCATCTAACGCTTCCTTCTGCCTCTGTCTAAAATATTTACCTCAGACGGTGTTAGACGGTGGCAAATGGAATACAATAGAATGGAACAGAACGGAAAAGCACCGTCTGTCATCGTCTACATACGTTTGTAATCCAGTTGAAAAACGAATTAAAAGTATAATAGAAATAAACGTTCGTTTTTCAGACGGAATCGTTAAACGGCGCAGTGTAACAGTAGCTTTAGCTTCGACACAGCTGCTGGGGTGCCTCAAATCCAATAATTATTATAATTTTGCCTAGGTCAGTATTTTTCCAAATATTTATGTCTGTTGTATTGAACAGCCAACATCCCATTTCAATATTTTACAAATAATCGTAACTCTTAATTCAGAGTCTTCATCGATTAAAAATAGTGACCCTCTTCTCCGATTATGAATACCTACCCCCTTTCTCAAATAATAACGATCCTCTTCTCCGATTATGAATAACGACGCTCTTTCTGGATTATTATAGCGGACCCTTTTCTTCGATTATGAATAGCGAGCCTTCTCTCCCATTATGAATAGCGACCCTTTTTTATGCCTCCGCAACGAAGTTGCCGGAGGCATTATGTTTTCGGGTTGTCCGTCCGTGCGTCCGTCCGTGCGTCCGTCCGTTACCGGATCTCGTTACCGCGATAACTTGAGAACCCCCGATCAGATTTTGATGTAACTGGGATCAGGTATGTACTATGAGCCACCAATGAACTGATTAGATTTTGGAGCTGAAAGGTCAAAGGTTAAAGTTCACCGAGCCTTAAATATGTCTGATTTGGGCTCGTTACCGCAATAACTTGAGAGCGGCTGGTTAGATTGTCATGTAACTTGGGTGAAGTATGTATTATGAGGCACCAAAGAACTGATTAGATTTTGGAGCTGAAAGGTCAAAGGTCAAAGGTCACCGGGCCTAAAATATGTCTGATTTGGGCTCGTTACCGCGATAACTTGAGAACAGCCAGTTGGATTTTCATGTAGCGTGGGTGGAGTATGTATTATAAGGCACCAATAAACTGATTAGATTTTGGAGCTGAAAGGTCAAAGGTCTTAAATATGTCTGATTTGGCTCGTTACCATGTTAACTTGAGAACGGGCCAGTCAGATTTTTAGCTCACCTGAGCCAAAGGCTCAAGTGAGCTATTGCGATCACTTTTCGTCTGTCGTCCGTCGTCCGTCGTTCGTCGTGCGTCGTGCGTCGTGCGTCGTGCGTAAACTTTTACACATTTTCAGCTTCCTCTTCAAAATGCATGATTGGATTTGGCCCAAACTTGGCAGGAATGGTCCTTAGGGGGTGGGGATTGAAGGGTCCTCAAATAGTACACCTGGCCCCCAGGGGCCCAGGGGCAGGGCCCTAAAGGGCCAAAAGTAGGTAATTTTCAAACATCTTCTTCTCTAGATCCAGAAATAGTATAGTTAAGCCACTTTGTGTGTAGATACCTCTATATGTGCTGAATTAATGTTCCTCATGACAATGCCCAGGGTGGCCCCATGTGGCCCCTAAGGGGGGCAAAATTTTGGGGGTAAGGCCCTATGGGAATAATTCACATTCACATCAATGGATTTAAATCAAACTTGGTGGGAATGATCCTCAGGGGGAGGGGATAGAGGGTTCTTGGAATGGTACACGAGGCCCCCTTGGGGGCCCAGGGGGCAGGGCCCATAAGGGCCCAAACTAGGTAACTTTCTAACCACAAGTCCATTTGTAACCAAACTTGGGTGGTAGGTGCATAACAAGGACCTCAATGTTATTTGGGGGTCAAAGGTCACATATGTAGGTCAAAGGTCAAATGAAGTCAAATGATAGAATATACCTGCAAGTTTCTTCTTTGGTTGGTATCGGCCCATTTGTGACTAACTTGAATGGTAGATGTTACATGTATAGTGACCTCAATGTTAAATTGGGGTCAAGGTCACATAAGTAGGTCAAAGGTCAAATGTTAAGATACTAGGGCGTGCCTTGTTTTTATAAAATCGGATGTTAGAATTTAATTTAACTTTGCAAAATCAGCTATTTGGCAAGGGGATGCAAAGTTTTCCAACTGGTTCATTTGGCTATGTTGGTGCCTATAGATATCAGGTTCCAAGGGCCAAAACTATATGTAACTGATATTTTTTATATGGGCACCATAGAGAGTTTGCGAGACCTCAGGTGAGCGTCGTGCCCCCCGGGGCTCTTGTTATGTTACTTGGGTGAAGTATGTATTATGAGGCACCAATAAACTGATTACGGTAGATTTTTGAGCTGAAAGGTCAAAGGTCAAAGGTCACCGGGCCTTAAATATGTCTGATTTGGGCTCATTACTGTGATAACTTGAGTATGACTTTTCCGATTTTGATGTAACTTGGGAGAAGTATCTAATATAAGGCACCAATTTATTGATTCGATTTTGGAGTTGAAAGGTCAGAGGTCAAAGGTCACAAGGCCTCATGTCCGAATTTAGCTCATTGTCAAGATAATTTAAGAACTGCTTAAATTGGATTTTACTGTAACTTGGTCAAGGGTCTCATGGGCTTATGCTTATTCATCTAATTGGTCTTGCTACCATGGTAACTTGAAGCTTTTCAAATTACATCAATTGGATGGGAGTGCGGACTGCGGAGGCATACCCATTGACTGCACGTAGTCGAACTGCTCTAGTTTTTTTCAAATCTGGTTAAACAATTTAAACACCAAAGGTTTAAGTGATTTAGCCAATAAATCTATTCATATTTTATTAAATCAACCCCTTTTTACTCTTACGGGGGTTGGGGTGGCAATGTTTGTGTTGATTATTAAAAAAAAAATCAAATGAAATTGTAATAGTCAGATGCAAATCAAATAAATCCAGTTTTGTTAACTTAGATTTGTTTCTTCAGTAATTGCAAACCTTGTTTTGTTATATAAGTGATGATATCTACCTATACATTTTATTATTGTGTTTACCTTGGCCATTTGTCCTGCACCTACAGATGAAAGTTACATCACCAATAATGCCTACCAGGCCCAAGCTGAAGATGAGGTGTCTTTTGAGACGGGTGTTGTGGTCACTGTCCTGCAGAAGAGTTTGGATGGCTGGTGGCAGGTGAGGTAAGTAACCCAGTCTCAAATTCATTTCTGAAAGCTTCTCTCACATACATTATATAATAAGTACAAAATAAACACTACACCAAAGAAGTCAATGTTCCCACCTGTGTTCTAGAATACCATAACTCTTTTTAATGAAATAGTTTTAGCAAAAAACTTAGCAGGAACATTTCCACACTCCTTGACTAACTCTCTGTGTGAAAATAAGATTAATCCGTCAAGCCATGCATGAGTGAGCGATGAATTAAGCAAAAATGTCACTTTTCAAATAATGGTAAATAATGGATTTTTTGCTTTATTTATGAAGTGTGCTCACTGAACCTGACATGGTTACAACCTCTTTATGTCATACAACGTGTAGATACACTTTGCTGAAAATATCGGATTTCAAATTTTCAATAAACTTTTTACATTTCAAAATTGAGGATGGATGGAAATTGTTAAATTGAGCTCACTGAAGCGTAAATATGCGAAAAGTGCCAAAGAATTGTTAGGGGTCAAACGATACCTGATTAACATAAATAGCGCTTAATCATTCAACAGAAACAGAATTTGTCAAAATCCTGCATCACAAATCCCTCAAAATGATCCTTGCGACTTGTGAAAAGTGACATTTTTGCCTTTATTAGCTGCTCACTCAAGCATGACTTGAGGATCAATCACATTTTCACACAGAAGTTAGTCAATGAGTGCAGAAACAATCCTGCCAAATTATTCTGCTCAAAATCATTTCGTTAAAACGTTATGGAATTTCAAAAAGGGGGAACTTATTTTTTGTGTAGTGTTTTGTTTATCACAGAATTTTAAAAAAAGTTTCGATGCGGTTTACATGCATCATAGAGGTGTGTGGCTCAGCAGGTGTATCATCAGCAATACCTCTCTCCACCCAGGAGTATAAATAGGTGCCTGAGAGGGAAAAAAAATCCCATTGTAAGCAAATTGGCCCAGCACCTTAGATGGGCAACTGGGCTAGAATACTCCCCAGAGCTAATTCTTTTTCCTCAAACGTTTCTAACGGTGCCTCTGCACTTATATTATGATCTGAATGTCATGCACTGTCACAGGCACATAATATAATAGAACGGAATTTACTGTTCAGCACCGAACCTCAGCAAACACAGTCATTACGAGAGCTTCTACTGCAGACTGCAATGTCTCTTGTTTCAAATCATGCTGGTAGCAAGTCTTTTTTAGATGATCCTTTTCTTTTTAATATCTTTTTTATTAGATGGGGATGAGGTTAATCTCATTAGGGGAAAAGTGGAAATCAAGAACCATGTAATACAAAGAACAGAACCAAAAACGAAGTAGGAAAAAAGTTGTGTTGTGCTATATGTAAGTATGATGCAGTTGCTGAGAGAGCACCTTAGCATTGATCCCAGATTTTTAAACCATTTGATTAATTCTCACTTAGACAATATGTCATTTAGCAGGCATTCAGCAGTAGACGCGCATGTTTGTGCCCAGAGACTAGCTTCTACAAACTTCCAGTGTTATATACATTAACATGGGTTGAGAATTGAAAAGTCTAGTATAAATGACTGGTTTAAAATTATGTGGCGTACACCCAACAGGTTTTAATGCTACTTGTAAAGGTCACATGATATTATAATGCAAATTTGTGAGTCTCTGACCGTATTTAATAAAATCTGGAATTGTGCAGACATCCCAGTGTATTGTCTATGGAAGCTAGAATAAGTTGTTCACACTAGTCAAACCACCGTGCAATCTACACATGTGTACAGTGATGATAGCGCCCTCTATTGCCAAATACCTTATATTGTCAATAGTGAGAATTGACTGTGTCTTAGCCTAAGGTGGTGGTAGGTGCTCAACTGCAGTGTCTCTAGCCAATTATGTTCCGTTACACCACTGCATGATGTTACCCACCCAGTAGAATCTTCGGCAACCAACATGCTGTTTGCCGTGAATTCTGCCATCCGCCACTGGGCACACCTAACTGTGTGGTCTACATTGCCACTGACCATATTTCCTTATTTTACAATGCTTCAGAGAAGACAAAAGTCCATTTTCTTCACTGAAGCAAAAGTCTTCTCTGACCCAGTCATTAGTCAGTTAACAAGTCTCCAAGTTCGTAGGTACACTGTAGTATTTGATCACAATGTCTCCATGACAGATTTTTAACCCTAATCAGGCTGGGCTTTTTTGGCTATGCTATATCGGCCGTCGATCGCGCGATTGCGCCGAAAATCGGCACGCACGTTACCCATCACGTAATCTACAAGACTGCCCCCCCTGAGATCTCGGCCGTCGATCGTGCGATTGCGCCGAAAATCGGCACGCACGTTACCCATCACGTAATCTACAAGACTGCATAGTTCATTACTAGGAATTAATTTCATATCAATTAATTATGCTAATTTATGCGTAAAATCATAATTAAGCTGTAAATCACTAATTAAAGCTCCAAAACTGCTAATTTTGTGTCTGGACACTCTTTTTAGCATTCTTAGCAAGTTTACGTGAAAAAAATCCGGAATCAAAATTGATTTCTTATGTATTTTATTGTTTTTTCAAATTTCTTATGTATTTCCTTGTTTTTTCAACCTTTTGTTTTCTATTGTTTTTTGATGAAATTTGTCGGGGACACTTTTGCCGTCAAAAACAGGACAAAATTAATGAATTTCAACCAATAAAAATAAAAATAATCGTACATTTATGAATTTTGGCTGAAAACACAATTTGTATTGAAAATGTACACAAAATCACGTTTTTGAGCAATTTTTGGGGTGACATGCAAGTACAAAATGTTACGTAACTTGGGAACCGCTTACCCGGACGTCGCAAATTTGGTCTCAAAAGATGCGCAACATTCGAGAGAATAAAATCATGAAACGCCGTGGCAACTGCTTCGCGCGTCGCAGACATTTTGCGCGAAATGTCTAGGGGGGGCGGATTCCGCCCCCCCAGCCTTTTTAGGGTTAATGACTGGATAGGATCTTTGGTGACTCATTTTAGAGCAACCACTTAAGAGCAAAAGTGATGGAGGACTACATGGATATTCTCACCTGTACATTCCGATGCACATCTTTAGTACATACATGTACATGTATATTAATAACATAGTTTTAACCCATTCAATACTAAGACCACATATTTGTGGTTTGCCTTTTTATCTTGGGATGTGGCTGTATTTGCCCCATCTAATGAATATGCTACAGTAGAGAAAAATATCAGCTATTCAATGAACAAGGTGCTACAATGTCATAATGAATATTTATTTTGTTATGAATA
>JZLH01S0608501.1:133619-145548 GCA_001188425.1 Eucidaris tribuloides | reverse complement strand
GCCTACAACTGCCAAAGCAGGCCCTATGCAAAAAGCAGCAGCAGCATTTCTCTGCTCCATGGAGAATTCTGATTTTAAATGAGATGCTTCAAAATGTTTGGTTCTCTCTCTCTAAGTGGACATTCAATGACAACACCAAGTAAAGCATACATTTTAAACAATTACTAGTATTTGATTTAAAGATTTGCCCAGGATTTGCAAGCCATTACTCCCTTCATTCATCAAGACCAAACCGGTAGTTTAGTACTTACAATGGTGTGTTGAAAGTTTGCAGGATCCATATGTCATTGAATTTGTTGTTTTATGGAGAAAAACTAATAATGATATCTTACCAGAATGTTGTTCTTCATGGTTTAAATTTTTGCTCAAATTGCGAATCGTGCGTTGATGTTTACCGTGGCAAGACAGCGGAGCACACTGATTGGTTAACGGCTACTAAGACTCTGTGCGACCTTCGAGCTAACGGGCTGATCGGAACCCCAAAAAAAAAGTTTTTTTTTGGGGGGAAAAAAACTATGCCGATGCACGTCGACGTCACTTTAAATTTGAAGTTTTTAATTGCTCCAGATCTTTTCAAAAACCAAAACTACATATTTACCAAAGGTTCTATGACAGGTGTGTGTTATATACTAATCTTCACAATGTGAATGATTTGCAGCTGATTTCATTCATTTTACTGTTTCTGACGTGAAATCCCTTACTCTGTCTTTCAAGCAAACATTAATAAGTTCTATCTTTTTTGCTTTCTGACACATTGACGTAATGATTAAAGGTAGCATCATCAGGAGCCCAAAAATTCAAATTACCTAACATATACCTTCATATTACCTTACCTGAAGCTGTTAATCCATGATAAAATGAATTGGTCTAAAAGCTAACTGATTTGGGAGAAATACTATTCTATTCTGAAATGTTATTTTTTGCCGGGTACGATAGAAATAAGCAGATATTCAAACTCGCAAACGCGTTCACACATTCTGTGTAGCGTGACTCGCAGCCCTGTAAACAGCTACATGGCTGTTAGTGCAACAATGCGACTCGTCCGAAGCCTAGCTCGCTGGAGTTTTTATTGCTGCAATATGTTGTGTCCGCATGTGCACACAGTACACTCACCGCCATTAAGAGTTTATCGTGGCTTTAATTTAGATTTGGAAACAATCAGTAAAAAACAAACAAAAACAAACTAACAAACAAACATACAAATAAACATACAAACAAACATACAAACATACAACATACAAACAAACATACATACAAACAAACTAACAAACAAACATAATACAAACAAACATACAAACAAACAAACAAACAAACAAACCATGCACTTTATTTATTCTCTTCAAATCACCTACAATACTCTGTATGACATTATATCTATATCAGATTTTTATTTATTTATCATGTTATTTTTTTTTAAAGAGGACAAGTTCTGTAGCTGCAAACTTTTTCAAAATTTTGTTGTTTTTTGCTATTACAACATTACAACATACAACAAAACATCTGGGGGCTTGCCTGGGAGCAATTTAAGCTTAAATTATACGTTGTTTATTCTGGAAGCATCTGCCTATATAAGCTGCATTACAATTTATGACTAAGTACAATACTCAATTAAACACAGACATAATTGCCTGTAGAAGATTCGGCAAAAAGATCCTCTTGCGGAATGCACCAGCGCCCACAAATTTGCATTGAAATAAGAAAGTCCACCAGTGTGGGAGGGGGAACATCCTTCCGTCCCCCCCCCCCCATTCAGCGCTTTGCTCTCTCGCACATGGCATTTTCAAAGAAATTTGCGACATATGCTCCCTGTGTCATCTACTGATTGTTTAATCGCTTTTTTTGACACAAACAACAAATTTTAAGTATACACTGCGCTTAATTAATAAATCAATCACTACAATACTCTGTACATGACGTTATGTGTATGCCTAACTATCATTCACATTTCCTAAGGCAGTGTTAGGCTAATTTATTTTAGCGTGTGTGACTTTACAATAATTGGCATCAAAGAATATCTCAAGGACTACTTTTCAAAAATATAGAAATCATCGAATGGATAATCAAAGATGATGAGACACATTGCACTTCGGAGCAATTGTCAGTGTGCGTTATGTTAGGGTGTTGTTATTAAAGCATATGAAATAATATTGTATTTTCAGCAGTCTGGTAGTGTTTATTAGTAGGGCGACTAATCTTGTTATTCTGTTTTTGCAAAAAAGAAATAAGCTTTACTTCTGAATAGTTTATCACTACAATATGCAATATATTATAACAAATATATGTTGCTATACATGGTGATGCCCACACGCAGCTACCCGGCTGTTACCGCGTTTGTGCAGCCGTCCCTCTTGTGTTCAAAAATGTATTATCTCGGGTAATGATTCACTGAAATCATGGGTTATGATGCAGAGGGCTGGTGCGAAGTGCAGCAATTAAAAAAAGCCGATAAACTTACGGCATAAAGTGGTGTAAAGAGTGAAGCTTAAATGTGCGTTTTAATTTCACACTTATCACACAATTTATACATAATTGTAACCAGGGTACAGTACTAAAAAAAAAAGAATTCAACAAAATGTGGATTTCTAGTTGGTACCCCAGCGGCTACCATTTATGTCATCATATGTATGTTTTACAATTTGACAAGGCTCCACATTAACATTTTGATTTACTTGACCTTTGGCAAGTAAAATTATCACTTTCAGATTTTTTACCTGCCCAAAAGAAAACGTATTGCCCGAAATAAAAAAAAGTGTCAAAGAATAAAAACATATTATTTCTCATAATTTCAACCAACAAGAGCCTTTTTTTTATGGCATTGAAAGTTTATTTTTACACACGGAGGTTGCAAAAGGTGGGGATTTATTAATTTAAAGAGGAATTCATAGAATTTTACAATTTTGCATGAGCCTGCTTGTATTTGTTTAAAACTAAGTTCACCTATCAATGTCATCAATGAACGTAAAATGGGACATGCACAAAGACAGACAACACTCATTTTGATGTTTTACACTCTTCCAAACCGATCACAGTTAATGAAGTACAATCAATGACCAAAATAATTATAAAATTTAAATAACTGAATACTACAGTATTTCACACATATTTTGTTCACTAAATTAAAATTTCTGAACATTTTTACCCCATTTAACATAAAATTTTTAATTTGCCATTTGGGCAAGTAAATTTTCAATTATTGATTTTGTACTTGCCCAACATGAAATTTTTCTTGCCGTAGGCAAGCGGGCAAGTGTTAGTGTTGAGCCCTGAATTTGATACTGTATAAGCTGAATATTTCGTGGTGGTTTTATTTTCGTGAATTTCACGCCATACTATGTGAAAAATATACTCTCGCGAATTCCCTGTATTGAAGTAAAATCGCAAAAATATATGGACCCGAAATATATGGCATATACAGGATATAACTGGCGAATCACTCTGATACCATAAACCTGTAATTTGGATCAGGGTATTGCATAATCCAGAGTATTGAATGCCTCACTTGGATTTATGAACATGCCAATGATGTGCTTGAGCCTTGAGGCAGCCAATAAAATGGAGCTAAAATGAAGGTAATGCTAAATCAGTGGAGCGAAATTTTCTGAAACCATGCTGGTCAGGATTAAACAGATAATTAGCTATGAAAATATCATAAATATTATCATTTCTATACTTCTTGTACTTCTTGCAGTTTTGGTAGTTTCTCAATTGGGACTGCAAACACTAATTTAGCAATTTGTCTCATATTTAAACCCATTGTCTCTGATATTCTCTTATTCCTATTAGGTTAATACATGGAACCTCCAGTTTCCACGAGCATCACCTTTAGTGACCATCCTCTTGGTTATCAGTGGGTGTTTGCTTTTTTTTTTAGTTGTCCATAGCTATTTGTTCCTTGGGAATATAAAAACTGAAATCAGCATAAAATTTATGTAGTATAAGTGTTTTGCCATCAAACTAGAAGTGTGAGTCTATTGTTGTGGCAAAATTGAGTAATATAAACACGTGTGTACCTTACAAGGATTTGGTTCAAACAAAATCTCAAGAACCACTTTTTTCTTTTTTTTCCCAAAAGATATAAATTAATCAAATGGATAAATCAGAAGTGGTGGAGCCACATGCTCTTAGCCATGTGTCACTATGTTGTATGTGTTTGTTTGTGTTTGTCTGTATAATATGTGTTTTTGTCTGTAGAGGCTTTTGTATACTTGTTTGTGCATATTTGTTTGTTGGATGACCGTGCATAAGACTTTCTTCCATTACCGAATCCCTACTTTAAGAATGTACATAATTACAACAGTTTCTATCCGAAGGAAACAATTCATTCAAAGAAAACGTGATTATGAATTCAAATGATGCATCGTTTGACTTTCTTCATTAATGTAAAGTATCGTTTTTTTTTCACAGGATTAACCATTTCCAGAAACATGATAGGAAAACAAAATGACAATTATTTCAGTAGTGATGATAATCATGAAATCAAGTGACGCACTTCACTTTTGGTCAGTAAGGCCACTCTTCTTTTATCATTATCTTAATGTCGGCCATTTCGCATTGCTCGAATTTGCGGTTACCGAATCACTATACCACCCCCATCCTGACCTTTTGGAAACCTGACATTAAATCGATGTACAATGATTTTTAGCAGATTGATTATGAAATAAACAAACTGACTTTCATTCCATTAAAAGTTTCGAACCAAATGAATATTTTTGACAGCTGTAAATCACAAGGACGCTCTGTTACGATTTTATACCCAATCGTACATAAAATTAAGATGATAAATGACATAAAGGGACGCACTAATAGACTTGCGAACCTACTGATTTTTTTCCATATAATTGGTATAAGTTTTTGTAAAACTGGCATCAATAGAACAGTTTCTGATCAAAGGAAATAACATGATCGCGGCCATAGAACGCATCGTTATAGAGATCCGTTCGTGAATAGTATTTGTGTTTTCGTTTTTCGGATCATGAAATGAAAGAAATTACAAAGACACATTGTTAGCTTTTCATTCCTCAACGGAGTAGGTTTTAGTAGGCCTATATTTGGTATTTGGAAACATAAAATGAAAACAAAGTATAACGAAAGTAATCTGGATTCTGGCTATTAAATCCAGAAAATATAGAGGGAGTCTTTATTAGCTATCATCAAATAAAAGAATCAGAATAAAAGAACGCAGTGTTTAAAGTTTATGATCGAAACCTACTCAAGAGTGTATGTAAATTGTATCAATGAAAACGAAAGAATAGAAAACGTTTTGTTAGTTGCGTCGCTTGGGAAACATGACCGTAATAGAACATCCTCCCCCACCCCCCCCCAAAAAAAAAAAAATAAACAAACATAAATCATGACCACAATAGAACATCGTTACGTTCCTTAGCCAATCGTATTAGATTGTATCTTTGGAAACAAGAAGCGTAAATGCTAGGGACAGTGATTTTCCGTTTTACCGGTAAATCAAACAGAAAATCCGTTTGGTTCTTATACTTTTCATGTGAAAAATCATGGAACTTACCTTTGCAAAACGGAATTCATGTTTTTGCTGTGTAGGCCCTACATTTTCTATGTCAAAACGGAATTTCCATCTTTATATCAAGTTGAAATGGAATTACAGGTTTTCAGAAACGGTAAAGACCATTTTTTGAAACGGAAAATCACTGTCTCTAAAACGCATCGTTAGAATTTGTTCTGGGTTGTATTTATTTTTAAAACTGAATCTGGTACGGAGGTACTCATCAATCAGCATTCCATTTTTCCCTTGGGCAGCCGAAACGAATTTAAGAATCTCTACCGCTATGGATGTAACAACTAAATAATTCCCCAATACACGATGTTAAACGATGTAAAATGGCCTTATTCCTCATCACAAAGCAAGTCTGGAGAATAGTAGGAAATGAGAAGTTTTCAATATTGACTACTCAACAGCGTATATCAGATCTTTATCGGGATCTTTATCTCTTCTTTCAACATTTTTTTATAATGAATGTGATCTATGCGATTAGAATTTTTAAAATGCATACTATCAAAGTATAAACGCAAACATGAAAAAGATCATGAATTCAATTTTTATTTTTCATTTGTGGTGAAATAATAGTGCTCTTGGCCGCCTTTCGCTTTTGAAAACAGCGCTGCGTATTACGGAATTTTCGCCAAATAACCCTGTTCTATGAGTTCCGCCGCATGGCGGACAATATGACAGAAATTTGATCGGTACTATCCCGAGTTTGGCCACACGGCGGACAATTTGACGGAGTTTCGATCACTAAATATCCCTGTTCTTTGAGTCCCGCCGCTCGGCGAACGGTGTGACGGAAGTTTGGTCACAAAAATTCCCCCCCCCCTTCCCATTCATTCGAGTTCCACCCAACGACGGACGATATTCGGAAGTTTGATCGCTTTAGTCCCCCGTTCTTTCCAGTTCTACATTTTCATCCTGTAATCCCGTTCTAGAACGCCCTTATTAACTCTTAACGTGCCGAAGTCGCAGATCTGCACCAAATAATACACGTAAAGTCCATAGAGGTTGAAATCCTCCGGCACGTTAAGAGTTAAGCTCCCGCACGGGGGTGAATAGCGCTATTGTTATGCTCCGATTGACATGTTCTCGCCCGTTCTCCTTCCGGACGGAACACAATAGCGCGTTCTGAGGCTTGCTAGAACGGCCTAGAACTTCAATGACGGAAGATCCGTTAAGCCTTAATAATGACTGGTGTTGAAGTGTATCTGAAATACATGTATTACCTATTAACAGACTCCGATAAGATCACAACAGTCCTTGGTCATAGACATCACTTGCAATAAGGTTAGAGTGATGGGACTGGCGCCCTCTTTTGTTGGCTGCTCTACTAATTGTTTCATACAAGATTTTGTGCAAGCAAATGTGCTAATCCTTTGTGATTGGTAGCTATTAAACCTCGGGCAAAAATTGCACTGTATGTTTGTGTGTGTGTATTTTTAGCAAATTTACGTCTGTAATTTATATGTACTGCCTTTTCTCATTTGCGCATCTCCTTTGTGATCGGTTAGATATTATTGAATAATGATTATATACATGTATATCTATGACCCATTGCCACAAAATGAGTGCTAACTTGAGCCAGTAGTATTGTAAATTGATAAAGAACATACGTACAACATTGATGCTGAAGCTGGGCTAGAATTTCAAGTTTATGTTATCCAAATATTTGAGGGTTTGGTATTTCCAAATGTGTATTTCATTAACATTGATCAGTATTTAATTACAACATGGAAACAAGTCTGTCAACATATTGGGATCAATTTCACATTTCACACATACTGATTCTAAGAAAATCGTCTGGCCACCTTGTTTTCTGTTGGTGTAATAAGTTATTGCATCATAAATAAACAATTACATGTATTTTTGTTTGCAGTTTCATGCAAGTACCAAGTGAAATTTAAAATTTTCATATTTCATTTTAGGTTAGTAGAGCTGTGTATGTACATGAAAGTTCCAATTACACGTATTACACAAGTCCATTACTATTCCATAACTAAACCGTGGTTGTTTTGTCATGGATTGTGATTTTCACACAGGATGAAGAAGATAAGGAAGATGAGTTTAGTGTCAACAATCATGGTGATGGTGATCTGAATGATAATGATGTATGTTTGCTTGGTGTGCACAATGCATGTAATTGGTGCAGTTGCACCTCTGAAATGACCCCAACTATTCTGCATTTTGCCATTCGAAGGGGAATTCCAAGCAGATGACATGTTGCTTTGAAATAAAACAAAAAAACTGGGAAAAACATTCAGTGAAACTCTGAGAAAAATTGGGCAAATATGAAGCCAATTATTGATTTTTGAAAATTGAAATGATTATTACTAACTGGCAACGCTGTACTGATCTATATGAGCAGCCCCATTTGTTTTTGCACCCAGAATGTTGCTTGATTCAATTTTCTTCTTTGTATTCTAAATAATATTGAGTAACAAATTTTTACATGAATTAGTAGGAAAATTAAAGCACAAGTTTAGTTTTGGGGATTTTTTGAGCTCACCTGAGCCAAAGGCTCAAGTGAGCTATTGCGATCGCTTTTTGTGCGTCGTGCGTCGTGCATAAACTTTTACACATTTTCAGCTTCTTCTTCAAAATGCATGATTGGATTTGGCCCAAACTTGGCAGGAATGATTCGTAGGGGGTGGGGATTCAAGGCTCCTCAACTGGTACACCTGGACCCCCCCCCCCCCCGGGGGGGGGGGGGCCAAGGGGCAGGGCCCTAAAGGGCCAAAAGTAGGTAGTTTTCAAACATCTTCTTCTCTAGATCCAGAAATAGTTTAGTTAAGCCACTTTGTGTGTAGATACCTCTATATGTGCTGAATTAATGTTCCTCATGACAATGCCCAGGGTGGCCCCGTTTGGCTCCCAAGGGGGGCAAAAGTTTGGGGGTAGGGCCCTATAGGAATAATTCACATTCACATCAATGGATTTAGACCAAACTTGGTGGGAATGATCCTCAGGGGGAGGGGAAAGAGGGTTCCTGGAATGGTACACCAGGCCCCCCCCTGGGGGCCCAGGGGGCATAGCCCGTAAGGGCCCAAACTAGGTAACTTTCTAACCACGAGCCCATTTGTAACCAAACTTGGGTGGTAGATGCGTAACAGGGACCTCAATGTTATTTGGGGGTCAAAGGTCACATATGTGGGTCAAAGGTCAAATGAAGTCGAGTTTCTTCTTTGGTTGGTATTGGCCTTCTTCTCTAGATCCAGAAATAGTTAAGTTAAGCCACTTTGTGTGTAGATACTTCTTTATGCGCTGAATTAATGTTCCTCATGACAATGCCCAAGATGGCCCCGTTTGGCCCCCAAGGGGGGCAAAAGTTTGGGGGTAGGGCCCTATGGGAATAATTCACATTCACATCAATGGATTTAGACCAAACTTGGTGGGAATGATCCTCAGGGGGAGGGGAAAGAGGGTTCCTGGAATGGTACACCAGGCCCCCCCCACCCCCGGGGGCCCAGGGGGCATAGCCCATAAGGGCCCAAACTAGGTAACTTTCTAACCACAAGCCCATTTGTAACCAAACTTGGGTGGTAGATGCCTAACAGGGACCTCAATGTTATTTGGGGGTCAAGGTCACATAAGTAGGTCAAAGGTCAAATGTTAAGATACTCGGGCCGTGCCTTGTTTTTATAAAAAACGAATGTTAAATTTAGATTTTAACTTGGCAAAATTCAGCTATGATGGAAGGGATGCCAAAGTTTTTCAACTGGTTTCATTTGGCTACGTTGGTGCCTAGATATCGGGCTCAAGGGCCCAACTATAATGTATAACTGATGTTTTTTCTATGGGTACCATAGAGAGCTTTGCCGAGACCTCAGGTGACGCGGCTCGTGGCCCCCGGGGCTCTTTGTTTATTTGAAGCTTATGCCAAAAAGTCATATCACACGGAGCATACATGTTATTTAGCGACCCTTCTGCCGGCCCATAACATAGGATTTCTCCTTACGAGTTGATTTTTCTACACTTTCACTGCCTCTGTTCCTCTGATTTATCTACTGTTATCATTCACACTTTATCAGATTGGCATTTCCTGTTACATGTAATCCTTCTGTTACCATACTCAGAATATGGCATGTAAACTCTATGTAGTTTATTACAATGGTACTGAGAGGGTTCCATATATCCATTTGTTTGGCATCGGCCTGCTGCAACTGGTGGTTATCTGCTTTGTGAAACTTTGGCATGCTCATGTAATGTCAACGCCTTGCACTACTTGTAATGGATTTTTATTCGGGACTTACCTGATAATCAATTCAAAAGCTGCCAAACGAGTACCAAAATGCTGGCGCAAAGCCTTATCACACTAGCAACAAAAAGCATGACCCATGTTTCCCAATTTTTACGTCAATTGCACTGGCTTCCAAATTAGATATCCGGATTCAGTTTAAGATTTTATGTCTTGTGTTCCTGATGTATAAATGGTCTTGCCCCCATCCTATGCCTACAGGCAATTACTAGTCCAATATGCCCCAGTAGAAATCTTTTAGATCCGCAGTCCAAAGTCGTTAGTTCCTACTTGTGTCTCCGCTAAAATTAGATACACCGTTTTATATGGTTCAAGATCGTTTTCAGTCGGCAGCTCCTGGAGGTGTGGAATAATATCCCCGGACACAGAAAAACAACAAAAACGTATTGTCAACTTCAAAGCTTCCTTAAAACTCCACTAACTTCTGTTTGAACCTAACGGAATTTAAAATTATATGTTATTTATTTAATAATTTTCTATAATTTTGTTTTTTTTGTCTTTATTATTTTGTTAAATTATTTTTATTATTTAATTAACCAATTAATTTTTTTTTTTTATGTTATATTAATTTAATTTATTTTTTATTTTTTTTCGTTATAATTTAATTGTTAAATTTTTTTTTAATTTAAGTTTTGTATTTAAGTTGTTGAATGTCAAACTGTTTACCTTTTCTGATCCTTTTTTCCAGAGCGCATAGGAATAATATTTATATTTGTGATATGCGCTATATAAAAAAGCAGTTCATTATTATTATTATTCGTCGTCCTTTCATGGCAATGAGAGCATGGAATTAGATGTGCACGTGATACAAATAGTCGCAAGAAGTAAGCAGGAAACATTTTTACGTGAGACATTTGATAAGTTAAGTCGTGGATTTGTCCGGACTTGAGTGGCAAATTTCTGATTTCATATTGTTATATATTTTGTATATGTCGGTGAAATATGGTAAATTCTGCATTATTCTGTGTGTTTCTCAAGGGCATTGTTTTTGTTCAAGAAACAAAGAAATGCATAAGATAACAAAATCCCAGAAAAAAAAGTATAATAAGAATTCTCAAGTCTCCACTATTTATTTGCGTTGTTAACTTTGCATTTGAGCCCAAAATGTGGAAGAAATGAACATATCTTGGCGTTATTTTGTGATTTATGTATAAAAATTATTATTTTTTCATGTTAGAACCAGGGTTGGCTATTTCCCGGTAAATTCGGGTATTTCCCACCCAGGCGGGAAATACTGGGCAAAACCGGGAAGTGCTGGGAAGTACTCAAGATGTATACAGAGGTACATGGAAATACTAGAAAATGCTAAGGAATTACGTGGGCAATACCTGAGAATATTGAAGAAGTGTATTTCATAATTTTTTCCTTATTTTCAACTATTTCCCATTTTCCTCAAAAATTATCAAGGCGGTATTTACCGGTATTTACCGCCTAGTATTTCCCACTCGGGCCAACCCTGGTTAGAACATGTGAGTATGTGTCATATCAGATAACTTAATAAACTATATATGTACCAAATTTGGTGGAGATAGCACCTACAGTTTTCGAGATCTCCCATAATAGCCCTACCTACAGTTGTTTGGGTAAGTAAATTTCAACAGACATGCCTGTATATTGCTGATTGTACAGATTGCAGACAGAAATCGAAATTGAAAAACAGATAATTGAATTCATTTTCCAAATCCAATCAGCATGTTTAAGTGACTGGAAAATTCCTTTCTAAAATCAATATTCCCACTGGTAGATTATGAATAAATTATAGTTGAAATTATCTCTGTGTTAATGTTCTGTCTGCATACGAGATAAACATTGTAATGAAGTGAAAGAAAAACTTAAGAATTATGTACTGTAATCTCTAGTGTTTTATGGAGATAAGGTCAAGATACTCTCATCTTCGTAAAATCAATTTGTTGATGTGTGAATCCCAGATTTTCTCTAGAGACAACAGTTGCATCTTTATATAGATGACTTGTGGGAGTTCATGTCTGTATTGCTTTAGCTGAATAGATATTAAAGGGAGATTCACTTTGGGATAAAACTACTTTAGAATCAAGTAAACTGTTTAAGGCTTCCGTTTACATTTCATGGTCAAATTATGTTTAGTACTTGTTAAACAATCACCATCAGTACTCATTGTGACAGGCATATTTGTTGTG
>JZLH01S0608501.1:113927-133569 GCA_001188425.1 Eucidaris tribuloides | reverse complement strand
TTATGTATATGTCGGTGAAATATGATAAATTCTGCATTATTCTGTTTGTTTCTCAAGGGCATTGTTTTTGCTCAAGAAACAAAGAAATGCATAAGATAACAAATTCCCAGAACAAAAAGTATAATAAGAATTCTCAAAGTCTCACTATTTATTTGCGTTGTTAACTTTGCATTGAGCCCAAAATGTGGAAGAAATGAACATATCTTGGCTTTATTGGTGATTTATGTATAAAAATTGAGTTTTTTTTTACATATTGGGACATGTGAGTATGTGTTATATCAGATAACTCAATCAACTATGTATGTACCAAATTTGGTGGAGATAGCACCTACAGTTTTCGAGATCTCCCATAATAGCCCCACCTACAGTTGTTAGGGTTAAGTAGATTTCAACAGACATGCCTGTATATTGCTGATTGTACAGATTGCAGACAGAAATCGAAATTGAAAAACAGATAATTGAATTTATTTTCCAAATCCAATCAGCATGTTTAAGTGACTGGAAAATTCCTTTCTAAAAACAATATTCCCACTGGTAGATTATGAATAAATTATAGTTGAAATTATCTCTGTGTTAATGTTCTGTCTACATACGAGATAAACATTGTATTGAAGTGAAAGAAAAACTAAGAATTATGTACTGTAATCTCCAGTGTTTTATGGAGATAAGGTCAAGATACTCTCATCTTTGTAAAATCAATTTGTTGATGTGTGAATCCCAGATTTTCTCTAGAGACAACAGTTGCATCTTTATATAGATGACTTGTGGGAGTTCATGTCTGTATTGCTTTAGCTGAATAGATATGAAAGGGAGATTGGAACAAGTCTTCACTTTGGGATAAAATTACTTTAGAATCAAGTAAACTGTTCAAGGCTTCCGTTTACATTTCATGGTCAAATTATGTTTAGTACTTGTTAAACAATCACCATCAGTACTCATTGTGACAGGCAAATTTGCTGTGTGACTTTGTGTGGACTTTGGGATCAATTTCAGAGCTGACGATTTTTTTGGGGGGGGTAGGTTGGGAGGCAGTAGCTACCCCCCCCCCCCCCACTGAAAAATATTGGGGGCAAACATATCGTTTTGCCCTCCCAGCCATAATTTTGACAACTTCTAAAATTCATAAAATGTAATGCAAGAATATATGTAAAAAAAGCAGTACAAGGCACTACAAAACCATTAAAGTTAACATAATACTACTATTAAACATTTTCAGTTTCAATATTTTGGCGCTCTTTGCATGCAAAATGTCATATTGCGATTGGGTACTTGGAGCCCACAAAAAATGTTGATTTTTTTTTTTTAACTTTTACCCCTCAAAAATCCGAAAAATGGATGGATGGTGCAGATCAATTCTATTAGTGCACCAGAAAAATTCAACACCGATAAATGAACGTTTGTTTCTTCACAAGTAAACTAATTTAAGACAAATCCTTCCAGCCACCTGGTGTAGTATATATTGGTATATGTTTCAACCAGGTTGGTTCTTGACTCAGTTTAGACTTCTCCCAATCATATCAATGTCCTTTAACTCTTAAACTGTCAAGTATTTTGAGCAGCACAAAACTGAGCAACATTTAGGTTTTTATGTCAACTTCCAGACAGCTTTAACTTTTTACACAAGCACAATTATACTGCCCTCCCCCTCCCATGACAAAAGGGCATAACTGACATTTTGGTGTTTTGGAGAATTGAGCAAAATGTATTTTGTTCAAAGCCTTGAAGCCCTATTCAGTGTCCTTTTAACGAGTGGATTATGAAACAAAGGAACACTTCTAAGTAATATTTTTTTGTTCTGCATGTTTAACATTGTGTACTGAGTCCCCGACACTATATAACTCAATTTTGAAAAAAAATGTCCGTCATGCCCTTTTGTCAGTTTTTTTTTTTTTTGGGGGGGGGGTCAGAATAGAGAACAATGTTGCAACAAAATTTGTAGATAATAGTATGCACTTTTTAACAACATAAATATTATGCAGGGGTGCCAGTTTTCAGGCAAAAGCCTGAATTCAGGTCCCATCATCCTATTTTCAGGCAATTCTTCAGGCTTTTTTTGTATAGTTCACTTTAAACAAATCTCAGGCCTTTTAATTATTACTGGCATCACCGAATTTATGATAATGGTGTGAATATTTGTGAAGCTACAATGAATTTTGTAATGTTATTTATTATGGTTCAATCAGTAAGTGTATAGAAAATGCTGAGATATTGCCATTTTGCACAAAAAAAACCCAAACAAACAATCTGTGATAAAAATCTCAAATTTGTTGTAAAATATCCAATGTTAGCCTACAAGTTTTATGAATGATTTAGTTAGGCCTGTTTCTGTACTGTGTATAATGGCAATAATAAATTCAATCACTGTCATATTTTCTATTCATGTAACATTGATTGAAAAGGTACTATTTGTGGTGCAAAATTTGCACCAGCGACATGTTAAGGATTAAAGAGATTTAGCTGATATCTATAATAAATGAATGTGTATAGAGATGAGGGAGATTGGTGTTAAATTATTCAGCGGCATGTTTGCTACATTCAGTTGATCTAAAACAATATGAAAAAACTGGGCATCAGTACCATTTTAACTATGTAAATTGGATTAAGTATTGTTTTGTCTCACATATTTTTCTTTTTATTCAATCAATCAGTCTAGCGAAATTGATGTTCAAAGACATGTACTGCATGTTTTTACAATGTGCATGTTACTCTAACTTGCTGTTTAATTCTGGTATTACTTTCGTTAAAGCCCAAGTATAGTTTTGTTAAATGGTAAAATATGAAATTCTTAGCAATTAGACCAATTTGATCTATTAATGCCCTGAAAATTGCTCACTCCTAAACTCTTCTATTTTTGAGAATTCTTCTTCCTCCCATCCTGTTTTCCTTCTTTTATTTGTCCTCTTTTTGTCTTTCCTTATTTTCTTTTTATGCTTGGTATTTTTTCATGGTAAGATGCAGTACAATCCTGGTAAATTATGTAGCTGATAATGTACAGTTACATTTTAAGATAAATATTACATAATTAATCTTATTGTGAGTGATTTTATGTGTAATATAGTAAATGTATTCTTATATTGTATCACGTGCAATTCAGCAATGCCATGAAATCTGATGTTCTTTTTAATAAACCATGAATAAATAAATGAATAAATAAATAAGACATCCTCACTGATACATACTAATTACCAATGACCACAAATATTAATCCTGGCTTGGACTTGTTGCCTTGAAAGATTTGAGCTAATAACGTGTGTAGTGAACAAGATTAGCATAAATACATCTACTAATTTACACAGAAGAGTAAAAATTTTATTTTTTACTACTTTTGATTGCTTAGTAATCAGTATATACATGTACCACACCCAATCTTCCACAAAATAATACTTAACTGGATCTTGAGGCTTCTTCGTAAAGTTGAACTATGATCTTTAATCATACTAGGGATGATTGGATTAAGACCTTTGCATGCATATAAATTAAAATTGTGTACATTTTCTGGTATATAGAGGAAAATACCATCTAAGAACCTTTGGCAAAGTATAGGAGCTGGAAACTCAATTTTAGTGCAACTATAAAGACCGTTCAACTTTGATTTGAATTATTGTCTCATTGAGACAAAAATTCATTGTATAGAACATACACGCAGACTAAACATTATTATTATTATTATTTTATAAATCAGAACATATTTCCCACTTTTTTTCAAATTTGCCGGACACCTCCCGATACCAAATTGGCCTTCTCACATACAGTACAAAGTCAATGGAAGAAATTTATATTTTGTGGATGATTGGGTGGGAAATAAGATTCTGACCGGGAAATATGCTAACAGGGAAATTGACAAAACCATAGTGTGAAATTGATTAAACAGAACTTGGCAGTTAATTATATTTCACTTGTCTCTTGTCAGATATAATGACAGCGTAAATCTTAATGTTGAGGAATTAAGGGCACGGTAATTGGACTGTATGTATTAGTTGATCAAACGTCATCCTTGAGGCTTATAGAGATTGGGTTTAGGATTTGTAAGTCTATCACTTGCCTACATTATTATTTCTAAATGGTAGTTAAGTACCTACAAATGGTGTGTTGATAGTTTGAGATCCATACATCACAAACTTGCTGCTTTATGAGAAAAACTAACAACGATATGCTAACCAGAATATTTTTCTTTCAGTGACTTTAATTTTGCTCAAATTGCAGAACACTGTTACGTGTATGTTCATTTACACAAAGGCCACATATGATGCAGTATTTGGTACCCCGGGGTACCAACTAGAAATCCGCCATTTTGTTGAATTATTTAATTATTTTTTAGCACTGTACCCTGGGTTACAAAATTATGTAAAAGTTATTTAATAAGAGTGAAAATAACAAATTTAGCTTCATTTTTACCCCATTTTTCGTAAGTTTATGCCTTTTTGTTGTGCACTTGCATAGCCTCTACATCATCACCACTGATTTCAGCGATCAAAACTGAAGAAAATACATTTTTGAACACAAGAGGGCGTTGCACAACGTGGTACCCCGGGGTACAACGGTACCCCGGGGTATGGCGGGGTGCATCATATATACATATCTTCAGTTGTCTGGCAGAAGGGCACTAGTATATGTTTCGGGCAGAACGGCCTAACAGTAGATTTTCTCTAATTTGAGAAATATTACCTTGATAATTGCACTTAACAGACTGACAGAAGGATCTAAAAATATCACACTACTTTGATTTCATGTGAAAAGAGCCCATGGTTTTCAAGTTAAGAGATAATTTAATGTTAAGGCCCTTCTACCGTACAAATAACAAATCATTGCCCCTCCCAAAGTTTTTGCCACTGGTTCTTCACAACTATATACAAATTGAAAGGTCATATTGTGATTTTATTTTATTTCCACCACCTGTGACAAGTATCTTGATGTAAATGAGCAAGAAAAACCTAAACCCAGCCACAGGTTTTTTTTTTATAATTTGCAAACTAGTATTTACAAGAGAAAGAGATTGAAGTGATATGCATACTGAGCCAATGATTTCCGTTTTCGAAAGGTGCACTCCAGAATTTTTTACAATTTTTTTTCCCAAACAGAAATATATTATTGTAGGAGGCAATGTATTGCAAAGTCCAAAATTTGACTTCCCGAGTATATTCATTGGAAATTGCTTTTCCTTTATCTGCATTGAATTATACCATATCCTACTAGTAGGGCGTAACACATGAGGGGGAGGGGGAGCGAGGGGGAAAATTACTTTGTCATCTTCTTTATAAGAACGAATGTGCAGAATTTATCCAAGCTTTTTAGAATCTTTGGTATGGCAATTGGGGCAGGCAGAGTTTTTCAAATTTGTGTGGCCATTTGTGCCCATATATTGGACTTCCAAGGGCCCAAACTATATGTATGATCTCTACACTGCCCCCCCCCCATGCAAAGGGCATAACTGACATTTCGGTGTTTAGGAGATATTGAGCAAAATGTATTTTGTTCAAACCCTTAAAGCTCTATTCAGTGTCCTTTTAACAAGCGGATTATGAAACAAAGGGACACTTCTATTTAATATTTTTTGGTCTGCATGTAAATTAACACGATGTACTGATGAGCACCCTACACTATATAACTCAATTTTGAAAAAAAAAAAATGTCAGTTATGCCCTTTTGGTCGGGGGGGGGGGGGGAGGGGGCAGTACAGGCACCACAGAAAGGTTGCATTACCTCAGGTGAGCACTGTGCCCCCAGGGCTCTCGTGTAAAGGTCTTTTGGGGTTTAAACAAATATTAAGCAATATGGTCTCTTAATTACCTTTCACAACAAAATCTGCATTTTCATCAATTATAATGTTGTTGTAATTAACCCTCTGAACAAATTGGTAATTTATGACATGCATTTACATACTTGTGAATAAAATTAAATGCAAGGGGCCTTTATGTACAAACATACAAGTACATGTTCATCAGTCCTTTCAACAGACATTTTTGAAAATGTTATGGTATAGTACAAGTACTTTCGTGACAAGATGTCATTCACTTAATTATTAAATGAAATATGTATGAAGAATATCCATGAAATTGCATGAACTTTTAAAGTTGTAGAAGAAAACTTCTAGAAAATTTTGCTTTGTAGTGTAGTCTTTCAAAGTTGTTTGAAATACATATAATTTGTTTTGCAATATGATATAAACACAGAAAGAATTTCTAAGTGTGTATATAAGGTAAATGACATGATTGGGGGTAGTCCTCAACTTGGGGGTAAAAACTATTCTAGAATTAAGTTAACTATGCAGGGATTCTACTTTGAAAATTTTGTAGTCAAAAAATGACTCATTTTAAAATAATGTCCATCAGTATGCCTTTTAATAGACAAATTTGTAGTGTAGCCTTCTATGGGGATTAAATCTATCGTACCCCAATGAAATTAAACTGCTGGCCTGTTCACGCTTGATTCTCCTTAAAAAAAGAAACTCAAGACAAATCCTTCCAGCCAGGAGATCCACTCCAGCTGGTGTAAATTTGGTTTATCTTTCAACCCCAGTTTGGTTCTAAAGGCATTTTTAATTTCCCCCAATCATGTCGCTGAGCTTTGAGATCATAATAACCCCTTTTATCCAACTTGAGACCAATGTGTTATAAGGGCACCCAGTGGCAAAAATGAATTTAATTTTGCAGGAGTGCACTATGGTGCACACACAAAACATATAACATGTTGATGATTTTTTTGGAGGAGGAATTTTGATACAAAATTGTTTGATTTTGAGAAGTGTATATATGCAGTATTACTTATGATATCGTTGGTTTTAAGTACATGTAAATTCAATGGAGGCAATCCTGTGAGCAAGGGATTTTGAAAGGGAAAATAATTTGGGGGGGGGTGGGGATGAAGAAGTACTCACAGTTGTAAACTTCACTCTGCAGAGTCTGCACATGATGCATTCTGGTTCAATGTAAATCGGTCTAACTTGTAATGGGTTTTTTTTAGCAACGAAACAGGGAAATAGCACCTTATATTTACCCGACCAGACACACAAAACAAGCTCTCATAATCATATTACAGTCTTTTTAACTATTTGAGCACTGTGATGGGTGGGGTAAGTGGGTTGAATAGTGAGCATAATAAGAATAACACTACAAAAGAAATTCCAAGAATATTCCAAAACTTTTCACCGTTTAGTAAGCAAACCAATCCAATCATCGGTGGAAATACACTCATCAAATACTTCCACTAGAAGCACACATCCAGATATGTGCAATAACCTCAGCGTGCGAGAGTAGAATATTCTCTAAGTGGCAAAATCTGTGAAATTTTCCACGTTACATTACTTGCAATAAAACATGAATTTACCTCATGTTGATATTTCATGAAAAAAAATGCTGAAGTACATGTAAACGTGGTAACTCTGCTACAATGAATAAATTGTGGGACTACCCAAATATTCACTTTGCTGTACAAACCAATGCTGCCACTTTGAGCAAACAAACAAAACAAAGTGATCAAATACCGTAGACCGCAATGTTTTGAATATAAAGAATGAGTTTGGTTACCTTACAGACTTGTGCTGATACATCTACTTCAAGTTATATAATTTCAAAGGTGCACTAATCAGGCTTGGTTCACCCCAGATTTCTTTTTCTTTCTTTCTTTTTTCTTCCTTTCCCCCCTTGTCTCCCAATTGGGGGAGGGGAGGTAAAAGTCAAGGTCAAAGTGTAGGTCAAGGGGTGACCCGGTCAGGCATCAACATCAATATTTCATCAAATTCTAGTATCCATATAGCAAATCTAGTTGTCCAAAAATGTGAACAAACAAAAACAGAAGAAAGTTGCAATGCATGGTAGGGGGGGGGGGTAAGGATGTTCTTTAATACTGACCCTTTATTATCTAGTGTTAACAAACTGGTTATGTTGAGTAGATTGTGATTTATTCCACTAAAACCTATTTTCACATACAGTGAACAATGTGGCCTTTATTGACAGGTGGCTGCGATAGATAGGTTTTTAACCCATTGGAGACAATTTGATTTCACTATAACATGCATTTTCCATAGACCCCAACACGACTTAACTTGTACTTAGTCTACCAACAGGTAAAAACAAATAATTTGTCTCCAGGGGAATCAAGACAGCAGCCACTAAGGCAGATCAGCTGCTAATAGAGAGGTGGCCGCCCGGGTGGGGGGGGGGGGGAGGGGGGTGGGGCTCTTAGTATAATTGTGAGATACCTATGTGCCACGGTTGAGACCCCCATTTTCAGCCCAAATTTCCGTTCCAGCGCATCACAATTTCCGAAGGCACAGAAAATTTTTGATTTTTTTCAGTTCCAGAGACCCCCCAATTTTTTGCCGGGACAGAGCATTGCCCTTTCAGCACGGCGCGCCGGAAATTCGCCATTCTGTAGTTCCGGAGCATAGTATTTGAGGTTTTCTGAAGCCTTAGCTCCAGTTCCGGAGACCTCCATTCTCGCTCAAGCCCGTTCCAGAGCCCACAGTTTTCGACTTCGGTGCGGCACATAGGTATCACATTGTAAGTTGAGGTCCCCCCCTCCCCCGGGGGTGGCCGCTAAGACAGGTTTGACTGCTCAAGCTTACAGATGTATCACTTTATTATGATTATAAAGGGGAATGAATTCGTTATGTTCTTAGCTTTGCTGATATCGTGTGAAATCCCATGACATGATTATTAACATGAAATAATAACCCAACTTTTGAAACATATCGTTTTAATGCCATTCTTTCCATTGTAGACATCTGTATGTTGGCATAAAATGTTTGACCAGGGGTTACTCTTTTTAGTGTCATTCTCCTCTCGAGCCCGTCCATTTCATTTCTTTAAATGGACTTTTGTATCTATTAAAAGCCGTTCAATCCCCAAGTTGCCATTTAATAAGGTTTAGTGCTGGCAGCTCACAGAAGAGTTTATGTCCCTCTATGATTGTGTAGCATTCTGCTTTCTGTGTTGACTTCATTAATTGCTTTTTAGACATGTTGCCCCCAGCTACACTCATTAGTGAGATTAAAAAAGAAGAAGAAGATATATATATTTATGAAATTTCTCTCTGTTGTGTATATTCATGAATTTTAGGTTTTTGCAATTCAGAATTGTTCCTTTTAGGCCGGCCTAAAACTTGGTGTAAATGCAAAGGAGGCCCGAGGCCCTCCCCGATTTGGAACCACCTGTGGAGGTAGTCGCGGGCCGGCCTATATTCGGTGTAAATAGAAAGGAGACCTCGGGCCCCCAATTTACCACGCGATACGGCGCTGTTACGTAATACACAACGCCCAAACAATGCCTGCACAGTACTTCCAGTGTATGCAGGGGTGCAGGTAAACCGTGAATCAAAACAAATCAAACCAACCATCGTAAATTTGAAAAAAGACAACAAAATACACAAAGTATTACATGCGTTATAGGTCTCCTTTTTTTCTTTATAGTGTTGCTACGAACTGCATTAAGTTGTATCAACATCAACATTATACGATATGAAAATTTTTTATTACTTCACAGTCTCATTCCAACATTTTTTTTAAAGTTAACTCTCTTACGAGAGACAGGGATGTTAATCATGCACGAAAAAATACTGCTTTCTTATAGGGAGACACAATGTGGTGAGTTTTGGAAAGGGGGCCTCTAGGCCAGCCTAATATTTGGTGTAAATGCACAAAATTGTGGGCCTCGGGCCGGCCTTTTGGTGTAAATCTGGTCTATGAGCTGCTAAATTTTGTTTGCCAGAAGGATTCACATATGTTTGAATGTGACTGCAGAATTTAAAGTTGAATCTACATATATATAGGAGCTGTATTATTTTGCTTAAATTTCCAAAACTGGTTTCCCTACCCTAAAAACCTGCTGGTTTTGGTTTACCTAACAATATTTGAAGCTAATATTCTGAAGGAAATGTTATTATTCACTGAAAAAAACTTTGCTGACATGTTAGTATTCATGATATCATTTGCTTCACAACCATTGCTCGCTGGTCAAATCAGGGTGACCAGATTGCAGAAAATGAAATACGGGACAAAGCACGATACAAGGGAGCATGCATAGCTGGTTACAAGGAAACATAGAGATGTATTGCATGCATCTGTGTGCAATGAAGACAGAGCGCGCATACAATCTTTGTTAGATGCGAACACATTAAATGCGTTTACAGTACACACTCTTATGCATATGTAGCTTGTTTTAATGAAACATAGTGATCTGTTATACAATCACTGCAGAAGTTTAATCGATCTTATTGAGAGTTGAATAGATTGAGTTCACCTATTCAACTAAGGTCATGAGCTGTGTAATCATTTTTATTTATACATGTACATGTATATGGGCAATTCCGTGAATACTGGACAAATCACAAATTATATAAATTGGTCTATCGCGAATCGTATTACATTTTAATGGTTTGAATGGGTATGAATCATGAAGAACAAGGGGGACATCATTTCTACTCTAAATTTTACGTCTTCAACAGCATCCTCTAGGAGAATCAGAACCTACATGAAATACCACATGTGGGACTAGAGTGACTAAATCTCAGTTTTATGAAAAATTATCATTTATTCTGCAGTTTTTTTATGCCAATAGCCTCTTCTCATTGTTCTGAAAGTAACAAAGCCCCACATATGCATACTAAATCTGAAAAAGACATGAATAACCGCAAATTTGTGTGGCTGGACAAAATGTAACGTAACTAACCGTAACGTAACTAACTATGTTTTTGATGTTGTAGATAAAAATGAAAAGATTTTTATCAATAAGTTATATATCAAATAGTTATATATCAAATGACTTCTCAAGAGCCAGAAATAGCATGAATACCACAGTTTGTTCAGTTGAAAACAGGTTGAGAAACTTTGAGGACAAAGACTTGCCATTTTTTTCCATGTCCTCTTTACGTAACGTAACTAACCATAATTAAAGTTCGTATTATTACCGACTGAAACTGTCTCATGGTTTTGCTTGATGTTTTGAAGTAGGTGCCAGTCTAGAGAATTGTCAGTAGCAAAACAGAAAAATAATATGAAAGCGTATTCATATAAGAGCCAATGTTGAGCAAAGTTTGTCATAAAGTGTAACGTAACTAATCACGGAATTGCCCATATATATATTCTCCTCCTCACTATTTCCTTCTTCGTCTTCTTTGTCTTCTTCATTGTCTTCTTCCTCCTCCTCCCCCTCTTCTTTTTCTTCATCTTCTTCCTCCTCTTCTTCTTCATCCCATTTTTCATCTTCTTCCTCTTCTTTTTCCTCCTCCTCCTCTCCTTGTTCTTGTTCTTCTTGTTCTTCTTGTTCTCCTCCTTCTCCTCCTCTTGTAGCATTGCTGGTAGTATTATTACCCGTCTTCTTTCTCTCTTTTTCATTTTAGCATTTCCTTCGTTTGTTGCTGGTGTTGGCACACCTAGCTGATCATCTTGATCTGCTTTGTATGCAACCAGTCCATCTTTAATTTAAGCACCTGCTTAAGGCTACTGATCAGTTATTGTTCATCTCGGATTAGGTTCCATTTATATTGTCAGGTCAGTTGTTGTTTCCAGACAAGCTGACAGAAGTAATAGTGATTATAGCTCTTTATGTCTTCACTCTAAAAGAGCCTGGAGGCATTGTGGTTTTAGTTTGTCTGTCCGTCTGTCAGCCGCCTGTTTGTTGGTCCATTTGTTAATCCATCTACACACCCTAATCTTGTTATTTCTGGAGTACCTCTTTTCAAATTTTGATCATAAGTACTGTACAGTAGATAAATAGGTAAATAGATAGATAGATAGATAGATAGATAGATAGATAGATAGATAGATAACTATAAGTATATTTAGATATACATCAAAGCAAATGCTTAATTACATGAAATAAAATGATTGTGTAAAATTATACTAGACTGATTAGAGATTTACTACATTCTATCTCGAAACTTAACAAATAATTAGTAACTAATTTCATGCATACAAAAAAAATCAAGTTTATGAAAAATATGAAATGTCAAAATAGTACATTGATTGCAAAGCAGCAAATTTGCTTTTAAAAAGGAATGGTTAGATGTGCCCATGAAGCTCTGTGATCTGATGGACAGGTTTCATTGAAATCCGCCAATAAAAAGTTAATGTAATTTGCACAACTAACTCAAGTAAACAAAGCAGTTTTACAAAAACCTGTAGACAGAGAAAGAAGAACAAAAAAACATTTGAAGACTAAACTTGACTCAGGCCTTGCCTTGCCTTGCCTTGCCTTCAGTCTATTTCGCTGTACTGCAGGAGGAAGGCCTCTTCACCAATTTTCCACTTCACTCTGTCCTGAGCTAGTCTCTGCCATGCAATGCCATAGTGAGTAGTTAGGTCGTCTCTCCATCTCCTATTCTGTCGCCCTCTACTTCTTGTGTGATTTCTTAGGTGTCAGTGTTCGATTACTTTGTTTGTCCATCTATTGTCGCACCTCCTGGCTAAGTGTCCTGCCCACCTCAATTTCTTTGATTTGATAGCTGTGATAATGTCTTGCACCCCTGTTTTTGATCTCAGGTCATTATTTGACATTCTGTCTTTCTTTGTTATACATAACATGATCCTTTCCATAGCTCTCTCAGACACCCTAAGTCTCTTTTCCAGGCGTTTGGTTGTTGTCCATGTCTCTGCTCCATAAGAGAGGACAGGTATAATGCATTGGTTGAATAGCTGTCTTTTCAGACAGATTGGAAGGGATGTATGGCCCAGGCATGCAGCATAAATGAATCAGGTCTGGCAGTCAGACTTGTAAAATGGCCAAGTAAAATTCAAATTCAGTCAGCGTCATTATGACAGGGCATTTTATTTGAATTTCAGCGACCCTTATTTTTTACGAAACTTGACCTGAAGTGAAGATTTTTGTGAATCTTTACCTTTACATTATGAATGATTTTAGCTTATTGCTTGATAAGCTTATTTCAAGTAGTGCAAATCATGAACACAATCTGTTAACTTGAAATCAGTTTTTTAAATTTTAAGGTCTGATGTCAGTACCCTTTCCTTAAAATTCTTTTTAACTTTTTACTTCAACTTCTTTACAAAAGTCTGGTCAAATAGAAATTTTCCCTGCAGAAATTCAATCATGATAAATCTTATGAATGAATGAAGAAAATAGATTTATTGTAAAAAAATTTCTAAGGACCATCTTTGCAATGTTCTTTGCAAATCTTTGCGTATTTTTAACTCGGTTTATATGGGGTCACTTCTGGTCAGTGGTCACATGAGGTCAAATTTCAATCAACTTCCAAATTTGACAAATTGTATATCAAATTGTTTGTCTTACTGGGACATTCCAAAAATATATACAGTTAAGTGTTTTTGACATTCATTTATTTGAGAAATGCAATTGTTTTCCTCAGACCCTTATTTGTAGAGGAAGAAGTACTCAAGTCCACAATATTGATTATTAGAAATCAATAAGTGTGACAATGTTTGGTTTTGTCCTATATTCATCTTTTATTGTGTCAGTTAACTTCACCAAGTGTGGAATTATGTATAACTCAAACAATTGTGATCTGTAGACAAATTTGAAAACTTCGATCCTTTGTTTCTCAAAAGTAGTAGTATGTGACTTCAGTACTTCTTATTCTACAGTCTTCAATTAGACTTCCAATGTAATACATAGCTTGAGGTCCAGGCTCAAGAATAAAAGAAAAGTACTTGGCTGTGTACCTAACCTATTAAAATAATCTACTTTGTTTATAAAATTGATTTAAAAAACAAAACAAAAACAATATTGCATCCTCTGGCCTCCCACTCTTTCCCCAGATTGAGAACTAAGTGCGTTTTTTGTTCAGTCATTGTTAAGTCCGAGTTAATTCTTGCCTAATTCACTTACTTTTATATTTTATCCATTGGCATATACATCTGTGGGTGATAGAGAAAGGGAATCCATATAGGAAATTACTTGCATTATAGTATATAGAATGGACATAAGATTAAGGCAATAATATCCATACCTGCAGGTAAAAAGTACTTTCATTTTTCACAGTGGTTCTTTTGAAATCAAGTTTTGGTAATCCTCATGAATAGTTTGATATATGCAGTTGCCAGATTTTATGTTTGCTATTTTGGACAGTTAGGGGGTGAATTGCCATTTTCCCTATGTGTTTTTGTTGTTGTTGTTGAATCTTTTGACATCTAAAATCACTCAAACTGTTTACAAATTCCCACCTCTCATAAAGATAGTGATGACAACAACTACTACTACTACCACTTCTACTACTAAATAGATAAATACTGATTATTCATACTTTGTACACATAACACAATTCACTCTCTTTGTGGGTTTAGTCTCTTGTAAATCAGAAGGTGGCATTTCAACTGCTCAATTCTTAAGTCTGAGTTAATTCCTTCCTAATTTACTTACTTCTTTATTTTATCCGTCGCCATATACATCTGGGGGTGATGGAGAAGGTAAATCCATATAGGAAATTACTTGCATTAAAGTATTCAGAATGGACATAATATTAAGACAAAATTGTGCTTGATTTCCATACTTGCAGGTAAAAAAATATTTTTTCACAGTGGTTTTTCAAGTACTGGTAGCCCTCACAAATAATTTGATATATACAGTTGCCAGATTTTATGGTAGCTTCGTGTATTTCGGATAGTTAAGGGGCAAATTGCCATTTACCGTTTGTGTATTTCTTGTTAAATCTATTGACATAATCTAAAAACCACTCAAAATGTAATAGAGACACACACATTCTCACCTCTCATAATGATAATAACTACCACCACTTCTACTACTACTATTAATACTATTACTTCTACTACTACTACTACTACTACTACTTCTACTACTAAATAGATAAATAATTATCATTCATTCTTTGTACGCATAACACAATTCAATCTCTTTGTGTGTTTAGTCTCTTGTAAATCAGAATGTTTTGAGGTGGCATTTCAACTGCTCAATTCTAAAGTCTGGTTAATTCCTTTCTACTTTAGTACTTTTATATTTTATCTGTTGGCATATACACACGTGGGCGATGGAGAAAGGAAAGCCATATAGGAAATTACTTGCATCAAAGTATACAGAATGGACATAAGATTAAGACAAAAATGTGCTTGATTTCCATACCTGCAGGTGAAAAATACTTTTGTTTTTCACAGTGGTCCTTTGAAATCAAGTAGCCCCCATGAACAATTTAATATATGCAGTTGTCAGATTTTATGGTTATTATTTTTAACAGTTAGGGGGCAAATTGCCATTTGCCCAAAGTGTATTTTTTGTTGAATCTATTGACATACTATAATCTAAAATCACTCAAAATGTCATAAAAGCACAGAAATTCTCACATTTCATAGTAATAATGATGACAATAATAATAATAATAATACATAATAATTATTCATTCTTTGTATGCATAACACAATTCATTGTCTTTGTGTGTTAAGTCACTTGTAAGTATGATTTGTTGTCACTAACAGTGTCAATATGAAGATGATTCGCTGAACCTTACTTTTGGTTTTCATGTACTGTCATTGAAACGATGAACCCATAGTCGATGAAATATTCTTGTCAGTTTTAAAAGGGGAATACACTACGTCATATTGTCTGGCTTCCAGATGCAAGAACTTATCCTACTTCCTACAGAAATTTGGCCTTCTATCATCAGGTAACTGTACTGAACTAAGACTAGTTTTCTGAGGTAGAGTTCTTATGCATTGTGCTATGCAGGTGCTTAACACCCGCACTGATATTCGGAGGAAGAAAAAGTTGCAGGGTCTGGAATCGAGACTATACACCATACTGACTTGAGATGACTTGACTGGACAAAAATAGTTGTGACTTAATTTGAAGAAATAAGCCAAGTCATTTTAGGGGTAAGTTTTTAACTGACTGGATCATGAGTTTTCTGAAATTGGATTTAGCACTGACAGGGTAAGATCAAAATGCTTCACTTGAGAGAAATTCATGAATATAAAATGGGTGGTAATGAATACCTACTGAATAGAATGGCTTGCCTTAGGGTAACGTGCCATCCCATTAGTTGATAACTAATACAGCAGCATTTGTTTAGGTTTACCGGTTTATTTTCCTCTCACTGTTTTCATTTTGACAGGTTGAATTGCTCTGTATGAGAGGTAATAACAAGAAATTCATGAAAACCATAGCAATTCTATTTGTTATATCTCTCTTTAGACTCTTATATCTTACACATTTTTATTGGTTTTGTTTGTGTTTGTATTGGTAAGAGCAAAAAGTATTGCGGTGATCAAAATGTAGTAAGGTGTAACATCTTCTATCACAATAAAAATAGAAAATATCCTTAAACTCAAAGATGACTAAATAATATGATTAATAATTTATATGATATGAAATTTGAATCATCTTCATCATCTGCACATCTGAGATTATATTCCCCATTGTGTGTTAGTATGCATAACAATTAAGCCCCATGACTCCAAACATTTTCTGATAATTTTTCCAGATAAGTTCTGTGCTAGGTTGACTAATATTGTATGTCTACACACGCACACTGTCTCTAGAGAATAAAGACAGCACATCCTTTCTTTTGTTTTTTGTTAGGAGGAAAGTTCATGGCTCCTTAGCGGGAATGTTGTGTCCGTCAGTGTTTGCCAAAACACGATTCAATGACATGTTGAGTCAACTGTTTGTTTAAGTCGATCTGTTTTGTCACAGTCCTCTCACTCCATACAACTTAACGACCAATTGAGGCCATGTCATTTGATAGGCCACTGTCATTTTCCAGGTATCACCTACCAGCCAGACAGGGTTGCTACGGGTTCCACATCTTCGGCAAATACCCAAAGCGTGGCTTTAGCATGCATGCAGTTGACGATTATGAAAGATCTTGATGTTCGGATTGAAAGTTTGTAATGTGTATCACTATCCTTTACAAATAAATGATTAGTGTATGTGTGTGTGTGTGTGTGTGTGTGTGTGTGTGATGGTGTGTGTGTGTGTCTGTGTGTGTCTGTGTGTGTCTGTGTGTGTCTGTGTGTGTATGTGTATATTTGTAGTGGCTTTAAAGCTATCTCTGTTGTGCTACAGAACTAATGATAAAGATGTATTCACAGGTAACCCCTGTTGTCGACAGTTTGTCTAGGATTAAACTAGTGTGTTTTCCTGTCTTTGATGTTTGATATTATTTTTGATACATTGTTTTTCACTTTAACATAATAAAACTTTACTTTGTAAGCAGTCATTGCTTGAATAAAGAATACTAATACATGTTTACAATGACAATTCTCTTATTGTACTTCCACTACTTCTACATCAACTGCTGCTGCTACTACTACTACTACTAACTACTACTACGCCGATTAGTACTACTACATGTACTACAACTACTATCACTACACTACTATGATACTACTACTACTGCTACTACTATTCTACTACTTCTACTACTACGACTACTACTACTTCTGCTACTACTTCTACTACTACTACTACTTCTACATCTACTGCTGCTGCCACTACTACTACTACTAATACTACTATGACGACTACTACGACTACTACTAGTATTATATTACTATACCACTATTACAAAACTACTACTACTACTACTTCTACTACTACTGCTACTACTATTACTACTACTTCTACTACTATGACTACTGCATACGCGATATATTTTGCGTCCTTATATTTTCGTGATTTTGCTTCAAGATGGGGAATTCGCGAGAGTATATTTTTGCGATTTTATTGCATTTGCATTCACTTTGTACAGGAAGTGAAAATTTTCGCGTTCAGTAAGTCGCGAATTTCGCGAAAATAAAACCACCGCGAAATATTCAGCGTATACAGTATACTTCTATTACTACTTCTACTAAGTACTACTGCTACTACTTCTACTAAGTACTATTACTACTACTACTGCTACTTCTACTACTGCTACTACTATTATGACTATACTTCTGCTACTATTGCTACTTCTACTACTGCTACTTCTACTACTACTGCTACTACTACTACTACTACTACTACTATTACTACTACTACTACTACTACTACTACTACTACTACTACTACTACTACTACTGCTACTACTATTTCTGATATTTATTTTTTAACTACAAGTACTACTGCAGCCAATAACACTTCTACAACTGATACTACTTATTATGATTTCAGCAATAACATGATAGTATGGCATTTCTAGAGGTCTTGTACACTTCATGGACAAATATCAAAGTGCTTACAGTGCTGAACTTAACAAAAAGTGATCGGAGTATTATTATGAAGCTGTCTGTATCACATGCAGAAAGACAGAGGTTTTGGGTTTCAATTTGATAATGTCAACTGACTTTGCTCTGTAACATAAGAATTAAAGTCATGAGTGTGTAAAATTCTAGCACTAGTAAGTGTTTGTGTCCATGCACTGTCTGTCAAAAAGTGACCTCGGAGTATATAACTCGCCGAGGGCTGGGAGATGTAACGAGAGATCATGGATAGTCTGCAGTAGTAGTATTTAAGCATTTGGATACGAGAAGAGCTTGCTTAACTTGTAGATATTCAGTTTGTCAAAGTCCTTACGATTACCGGGGATTGGATGTGAGTGTGTTGATATGTTCTCGAGTTTTGTATGCAGAGCAGTCACGTAGCAATTGGACAAATCACAACACTTCATGTTACCCACCAATGAGTATGTTAGCTATAAAGTTGAGATGTGAAATGCCTATTGAATGAACACTTGATAGTGAGCCATCTTGTAAGTATTTCCACTAGGTAGGAGTATTATCAAGATGAAATCGAAGGGCAAATCCATGCTAGAAATTATGGGTGTTTTTCATAACATTTTTTTCTATATGCTTTCCAAAGAAATGGGGAATGAAGATTTGTTTGGTGGAAAAAATGTACTTGTAAAGGCCCATGATAATCATTAGACATCTGGAATAATTTGATGTGTGCCAAATTTGGTTGTTTAATTTAACTTCAGTTCTGAGATATTGGCAAATATCAGTTTTTATCGAGCCCACCGAGGTGGAGGGAGACTAAGGGATCACTTTGGCATCTGTCCGTCCGTCGTCCGCCTGTTACGCTTACATAAATTTGAATAACTGTGTGCTAATACTCCAAATTCAATCAAACTTGGATGGAAGATTGATCATGCAGTCTGTCAAATTAAAAAGTATGAGAAGGTCACCAAAAGGTCAAAGGTCACTGGCAGGGGTCAACAACCTTTTTGAGCCCAATGTTGAGTTGTTTGAGCAAGTTTCTATTATGGCCCATATCTTTCCCCATTTGCCCAATCGTGACCAATCTTATGTGGTAGATGTCTCATAGGGAGCTGAAGGTCACCAAAAGGTCGAAGGTCACTGGCAGGGGTCAACAACCTTTTTGAGCCCAATGTTAAGTTGTTTGAGCAAGTTTCTATTATGGCCCATAAATTTGCTCCCATTTGCCCAGTTTTGACTAAACTTAGGCGGTAGATGTCTCATAGGGAGCTGAAGGTCACCAAAAAGTCAAAGGTCACCAGCAGGGTTTAACAACCTTTTTGAGCCACATTTTGGCTATCGTCGTGTTAATAGCAAATGGGCGATTCCGTGCTAAAACTTGAAAAATGCTAAAATTTAAAATTGCTTCTAGCTGACAACTAGTGTGATAAAATTTGTGGTTAATACCTAAATCATCTGGAACAGGTCAGTTTTGGGTGCAAGATTATCTCAAAAGTCTAATTTTGGGGTGAAATTGTGAAAATTTGA
>JZLH01S0608501.1:97637-110329 GCA_001188425.1 Eucidaris tribuloides | reverse complement strand
AGGCAAGGTTCACGCTGACATCAAGTTGCTTTTAATAAAAGCAGAACAATGAGAGAAACATATTGATGAAAGTTTGGCGAAAATCTACCAAAGAATAACGGAGTTATGAGGTTTCAAAGTTTTAAATTTGTGACGTCTCATGCGAGCAGCTCCCCATATGTCATGTGATATAAATTCCATAAAAGTGCCGTTTTCTTAGAAATTTGAAAATGATTTTACTTGTGCATTCAATATATTATCAGAAACATTATTCCACACATGCAACTATAGAAAAAAAAAAAAATTCAGTTATCACAAAATGCTAAAAAATTGCAATTTATGGAATTTATTTCACATGACATATGAGGAACTGCTCGCATGTGACGTCACAAATTTAAAGCTTTGAAACTTCATAACTCTGTTATTCTTTGGTGGATTTTCGCCAAACTTTCACTAATATTTTTCTCGTATTGTTCTGCTTTGATTAAAACCAACTTGATGTCAGGGTGAACCTTGCCTTTAAATTGGTAAAAATGCCATAATTTCAGTGGTCTGCAATCATGATTTGGTCACCATGCGACAGTGGGTCCCGCAGTGGCTTTAAACAACAAAAATTGTGACTTTGTATTTGACGATTTCGTTGCTTGGTGATAGTAGTCTCAGTGGGGATCTTTCGTTTAATTTCAAACAGTGTAATTATGTTTGCTTTACAGGGCAAAGGCGTGGTGTCTCCTACTGAGCTTCAGACATGTACCGCCTACATGTAGAAGCGTTACGTCAGTAATAGCGATTTCATGTAATGAGAGCTGGGACGGAAACACCGAAGGCAAAATGATTATACACTTGCATAGAAAAAAAATGTGTGTCTTTATACTATTTTCATTGTTAAAAAGTGGAAATTTTAAATTTTAAATTCCCCCTGTGCCCGCATTAACAGAATTTGATAAAGGGGTTATTTGCATTCGACCGGCGGTTTCGGCGATCTTGGGGTCTTGGAGTTGGTGTGGTGAACAGGGTGTGGCGAGAGATAACGAAAAGGGCCATTCAGAGAAAATGCTAATGATAGATAGAGAGACGCAGAATATGCTCAAGAGCTTTAAACGATGGGGCCCGGGGGGGGGGTTTGAGGTGATCCTCCTGGAAAAATTATGGGGAAACAACACCGCAGAAAATCAAACAGGGAAGGGGGGGGGCATATGCCCCTCGGGATCTTTGCCCATGTGTTATGAAATGTGATTAATGCCTGCACGTTATGACTAGACTAAGGCCTCCATTTTTCCGTTTTACAAAATCAAAATTCCGTTTTTCAAAATCAAAATTCCGTTTTTCAAATTTTCCATTTCTGCGATTTTCCGCGTTACTCAAAATTACGCATATAAACACCACATGTTACCTCATACTTGCATAATTACAACTCAGCCTCAGTGAAATGAAGCAACCGTAGTCATGGTAGTGAGAAAATTGCCGGCAGAGGGGCCTGCAGAGGGGATCGCTAGGGTCATTATAGTCACTCTAATGCTTGGTGATGGTTTTATTTTGTTGAAGAATAATTTTAGATATTCTAATATTTGTTTATTTCGTAAATTTATTAGCAATTTTAAGGTTATGTCTTCAACATTTCATGATTTCCCATTTTCCGTGTTACACTTTCTATTTCCGCGATTTTTCTCCGTTTTCCGTATAGCGGAAAAATGGAGGCTTTAGACTAGACCTTGCGGTTTGACTTGGAGATAGCCTATAGTGACAGACTTATTATTTCTTTTGTAGATTTCATTTGACTCAAACAAAGATTTTCGGAGTGAAAATAAGATGTCATAAAGACCAATTAACTTTGTTGGACATTGAGTAACAGAACTAATATTAATTTTTCAGCATGCCCATTGTTATTCGTATGTAGTATAATTATAGAGGCATGTATGAATGAACAACAATTTACCTGGTTGAAGACTGATTAACCACTGTCACAGTAATATTATTATACAAATATTGCACATGTGCGAGTTTGTTAGCGCCAGTGCAGCGCACTCGAGGGTATTTACAATCGTGCAACATGCACAACATTGTAATTACTTGTACACTGTATGCCTGCTCTACAAAATCTACAGCAAATGTTAAGAATTTCCAAAAACAGTCCCGAAGATGGAAAAAATGCATTTTTCTCTGTTATAATCACTATCATCAAAGTTTATTTTATCAAATGAGGTGTTGCTCATAATGAATCAGAATTCGATAAAGAAACATGATTGAGACATTTTATACTCAGTTGAAAGGCTATAGCTTAACATTGTTAATTCTAACTGAAGATCAGTATTTTGCTATTGAAATCTGAGATGTATGCAGAAGAAAACCTAATGACAAGATTACACTAGAAATCTAATTTTTGCCAAAATCTGAGAAACAAGATTTATTCACGTCAGCAGCAATATTACGTCCATAAATCTTTGTACTAACATCAATATTGAATGAGTCTATTTTTGCACCAACATCATTCAACAATGTTCACATTATTCATTGCAAAATTGAGAAATGTTAAGTATGTTAATGAGATAATTTCATGGATTGATGTGTTTGAACTTCATGTGAGAGAAATAAATTCTCATTGATGAAATGGTAAAATATTGGGTGTGTTATGCATGTTCTTTGTTTTCACAAAAAAGCAGTGAAAAAAAGTATTAATCTAAGATAACTTGAGATAAGCCATTCATGCATTATTGAATTAGTGAACAGTTTGTTTTGTTCGTAGTGTAATTAAGAGCATGCATGCTTGGAATAGATGCATAGTGTCGGCTCAAAAATGATTGTTCATACTTGCATGGTTTGTGTGATTTGTTAGTACTAGTGTGTTAAAAATATATTCTTGGCTCTGTCCATAAATTATTTATGTGCTACATTCTCGCCAACAAAAACAAAGTAATTCAATTGGACACTAATTTCAAGCACAGTTACTTTCACATCATGTTCCTACTCACTCATCTATGATATTATCTCTATAATATCACAAAATCTATTTTGCAGCAATCAGTGCACTGTCACTCAAAATGTCACCTGCATTGTTCAGAAGGAATGATTTTTTTTTTTTTACAAAATGTTCCTCATTTCAATTCGCTTCAGTTTCACTCAGTTCAATAATTGGGTCTGATGGTCCATAGCATAGGCATACCAAGGGGGGTGTTTTATTTACACATATAACCCCCATTTGCAAAACAACTCCTTTTCCACAATACACTCTCTTTTCCCTGGAAAACCCCCCTTTCCCCCTGGCAAACACACCCTTTTTTCCCTGGAAATCATCCCCCTTTTTCTTGGAAATACCCCTTTTTTCCCTGGAAAATATCCCTTTTCCCCTGGGAAATACCTTTTTTTTCCCCAGGAAAACACCCCTTTTTCCTGAAAATACCCCTTTTTTCCCTGGAAAATATCCCCTTTTCCTTGGGAAATACCCCCTTTTCCCCTGGAAAACACCCCCTTTTTACCATAGTATGGTTGCCATCGGACCTGATGAACCCCCCTTTTTTTTGGGGGGGGGGCTTTTTGACTACAAACCCCTCCCCCTCCCCTTTGGAAAATTCTGGGTATACCTAGAGTCCAAAGGTTTGATATACCAAAGATTTAAATCCCTATATTTGATGGAAGGTTCAGTAGACCGAAGGCTTGATAGACAAAAGATTAAATGTTCTATAAACTAACAGTCCTACGACAAGAAAGGTATAATAGCCAAACATGAGTAAATTACAATATTACATGTATTTTCTGATACACATTTATAGCATAATTTGGTATATAGCCCTTTAGTCTAGGTATCAGCCATTCTGTTATCAGCCCTGCAGTCCATCAGCCCTTCAGTCTACTGACCGTTTTGGTGTAATGGGCTGAAATTTCAGTCCAATACACCTTCATTTTGTTGGACTTTCAGTCCATCAAGCTGACACACATTAAATATTCAATACTGCAATTGATCTCATAATTACTGAATTACTTCACATGAAATCTGGGAGTGACAACATGTACACTATTAATTTTTGTTGTTTGTGATTTTCATTTTAGAAATCCGCTCGTCGTGGAGCAACACGCAACACCAGAGCCAAACCAAAGAAAGTTTTAGAATATTACACAATTGGAGACTTCGAGGGTACAATAGAAGATAGCCTGTCTTTCGCTGAAGGAGAGAAAGTTGAGGTGAGATTTGCAAAGAATACAGCGTGAAATCTTATTATTACTGTTATTGTCATTAATATTACCACTTCTACTTCTACTACTACTACTACTACTACTTCTACAACTACTACTACTGCTACTACTACTACTACTGCTACTACTACTACTACTACTACTACTGCTACTACTACTACTACTACTACTACTACTATTACTACTACTTCTACTACTACTAGTAGTAGTAGTAATAGTATCTATTATTATTGTTGCTGTTGTTGTTGTTGTTCTTCTTGTTCTTGTTCTTCTTCCTCTTCTAGTTCTTCTTCTTCTTCTTACTATTGTCATTATTGTTGTTGTTGTGCTTGTTCTTATTATTTTTAGTAGTAGTAGTGGTTATGGTCTTTTTCATTTCTGATCATTTGAGGCAGTCAACAGTAGCATCAAAATCTGTTCACATCTCCTACACAAATCTTAATATGTCAAATTAATGTAGAAATTACAATTTCTAGTTCGCAGATCCAATTTTTGAGGAAAAAAAATGACTTTCATGCTTAAAAGTATGACATCTCTTTGCATTCCTAAAAATTAACATTGTAAATACACTGGCATAGAAGAAAATACCATTTAAGAACCTTTTGCAAAGTATAGGAGCTTAAAAGTCAATTTGGTTGGAATTACTGGGACTGTTAGATTTTAAATTAAATTCACAGAGACAAACAAACTCTAGTCTACTCTCAGACCCTTACGGTGCTTGGGTGTTTATCATGTCTGATATAAGAAATTTATTTACACTCTGCAAATGTGAATCATATGCATTCATGGACATGACAAATTTTTATGTCCGAGTCTCATGCAGATTTTTATTCATAGACCAATAAATGAATACTGAAATAATACTAGATAAGTGACTCATTTTTATATGACTGGCAAGCCTGGAGCACACAAGCGGCATTTGGTTTGGGGGCATTTTTCAAATTCTAGATAATTACTGATCTTCAAATTTCACAGTAAGTAGCCTAAGGGCATAATGTTTTGTTGTACTTCTGAAGGGTTGCTTAAAGGTAAATTACATGATTGGGGGTAGTCCTCAACTTGGGCTGAAACTACTCTAGAATCAAGTAAACTATGCAAGGATTCTCCTGTGAGAATCTTGTAGTCAAACATTGACTCATTCTAAAGTAAACAATGTCAATATCACTCGTAGCACGGAAACCTGATATGTGGCTCTCTATGGGGCTTATTTTTATCGTCCCCGGAAAAAAATAAGATACTCCTATGTTTATGCTTGATTCTCCTTAAGTAAACAAATTACAGACAAATCCTCCCAGGTGGGTGATCCACTCCTGCTTGTGTATATTTGGTATATATTTCAACTCATTTGGTTCTTGAGGCATTTTCAAGTGTTCCCAATCATGTCACTACCGGTAGCCTTTAAGGGAAGCCCTGCCCTTAAAGATAGGGAATCTCATTTGCCTCATTTCTCTCCCATAACACAGCAAAACATTATTCATGCCTGTACGCTATCTATAAAGACCTGGCTGTGAAATCTGAAGATCAGAAATTACCTAGATTTGGAAAAATGTGCAAAAAGCAATAAACGTGTCTACAGTGTAAGTTTTAGACACACTGTACCAAATCCATTAGTCTGATTACAGTACTTATGTAATACCAGATGGTTGTACTGGCATGTGTCAGGTTCTCCAAGGTCATCTACGTGTACAAACCTATTGCACTATGGCACTGTTCATGGAGGTAAAAAGAGACCTTCAGGCACTGTCTAAAAACAGACTAGTATTGCTAGTAGAATTTCTGTCACTAGAGATAAAAAAGCTAATGGAAGTCAAATGTTTACTATAATTTCGCTAAAACTGCATTTCTAGCTCCTACACTTTGCTGAATGTTCTTAAATAGTATTTTCTTCTATATATACCAGTTTTGCACAATCTTAAATTTTAGTTGTGCATAAGAGACACCCAGCCTTTAAATACCAAGTCCATGTTAAACCCTCCTCGATGAATACAAACCTTTAATTTTACTGCATTCTTGTTTCAGTATACCAATTCTCAATAAGTAACACATAAAAGCATGCATGTTTTTTTTTCTATAAGCTTTAAAATGCATCTATAACAAATACTGGTGATTACAATTTACTGTTTATATCTTGCTCCATCTTTTCATGAACATGTATATCTGTACATGTCTAATCCTTTGTTCCATTGTATCTTCTATCGATTTTTAAATAATACATGGATGACAGGGTATAATATGTTAATCTGTAGGCATTATAAGAGATATATGATGACGCCATGAGGGGCTCTGTGGCGATTGCCTTTACGTGGCTAACTTAATTGCTCAAACTAATTTGAATTTATTTTCCATTTTAGTTTCATACAATGAAAGAATGCATCTTGAATAAATACATGTAATATATTATTACAATTAGAATAATATGTTATAAATAGACAAAAATACTTCCCTTATGCAGTCAAGAATGAGATAATACATTTTGTCAATGTGCATAAAAAATGTATAAACATAATGTATAATTTCAAAAATTCACTATCAAAGTGCAATGAGGAGCAACAAAAGTTTTTCTTCATGCTTGTACCATTTATTGGGTAATATTATTGGTTCAAAAGTGCATCAGTGGCATACCGAGGGGGGGGGGGTGTTTTGGTGTTAAACACCCCTGTTTGCAAAAGGGTTGTGATTAACTTAAGGCCTCCATTTTTCCATTTTACAAAATTGAAATTCTGTTTTTCAAATTTTCCATTTTCCGTGATTTTCCGCATTACTCAAAATCATAATAATCATAAATATCAAAATATAAACACCATATATTACCTATTACTTGCATGATAACAACTCGGCGTCAGTGAAATGGAGCAGCGGTAGTCATGGTAGTGAGGAAGATGACCGACAGAGGGGCCTGCAGAGGGGTTTGCTAGGGTCATCAAAGTTACTCTAGTTCTACATAATGGTATTATTTAATTGAAGAATGATTTTAGACATTTTACTATTTGTTTATTTTGTAATTATCAATTTTAAGGTTAATGCTTCAGCATTTCACGATTTCCTATTTTCCGCGTTACACTTCTCATTTCCGCGATTTTTCTCCGCTTTCTGTATTGCAGAAAAATGGAGGCTTTAGATTAACTCCACCCTGAAACGTCAAACCGTCTTAGCAGCAACCTCTCTATAGCAGCCAACCTTTCTGTATTGACCACTTACATGATTTCCCTGAAGACGAATCATGTATTAAAGAACCTGTCTTATTATAAAAGCCACATGTTTTGTTTCCCTTGTGTGGCCACTATAGATGGGTTTCACTGTACTAGAATTTAGAGATTTTAACATGAAATTCATGCATCTCTCGTGAGACCGCAATTTAGGCACATTATTTTGGCCAGAAAGGGTAAAGAGATCTTTATTTTTGTAGAACCACCAAGGTGGTGCAAGACTAAAGGATCTTTGGCAACGTCCGTCCATCCATCATTTCATCCTCCATCCTTTCACAATGCTAATGAAACTTGAATAACTTTGTAACCATTTGCCCGTTTGTAACCAAACTTGGATAGTAGATGTCATATGAAGACCTCAATATTATTTGTGGGTCAAACTTCATGTCTGTGGGTCAAACATTTACATGCAAGTGTATACTGGGTTTGGTACATTTCTAACTATAAGCCCATTTGTTACCAAACTTAGTGGTAGATGCCTTACTGGGACTTCAATGTTTTTGGGGATCAAAGGTCACATATCAGGGCTCGAAATAAGCGGTGGCCTGGGTGCCATTGGCCACTAAAAATCCTGTCGGGCCACCTAAAAATTGAAAATAAGACATATTAAGTGGCCCGGCTGGCCACAAGGAATTATCGTACGATTCCTAGCGTGGGCAGAACATGAGTACAATTATACTCTAATGTCCAGGACATTCAATTAATGTTTAAAATCCATTTTTTTTAATGCAACATTTTGGCCACCTGAAAATCCATTTAGCCACCTGAAATTGGAAAAAAATCATACTCAGTTGCCTGGCTGGCCACCAGAAAAAAAAGTTAAGGGCGAGCCTTGCATATGTATTTGAAATGTTAAAGTATACTACCCGCAAGATTATACTGAGGTTGGTAACTTTGCAACAATTAGCCCATGTATAACCAAACTTAGATGGTAGATGCTCTATAGGGACATTACAGTTATATTGGGATCAAAGAACATGTAAGTAGGATACATGTCAAATAAAGTCAAATGTTAGTGGCATAGGGCAAGACACATTATGGCTATCACTTTGTTTTGTATTGCAGATCTTGGATGAGGCCGACGGTGGCTGGTGGTATGTAAAGATCAACGGCAAAGAAGGCTGGGCCCCCAGCACTTATATCGAGAAGCGAGAGGTGTCCGTGCCACCGTCTTCATCGAAAGGAACAAATGGCTGTTCATCAAAACCGAGTCTTGGAATGTTGGATGAAGAAACAGGCGAAGTAGGAGGACCCCCCGGGCTCCCACCTCGCCCAAAGTTTGGAGGAAACGGGGCCTTTAAACCGGTCGAGGCTCGAAAACCAGGCAAGAAAACACCGCCCCCTGTTGACAGAAGCAACAGCCCTTTAAATCTTGCGAATCGGCAGTTGTCGGGTAATACTGGTGGCAGTAAACCCCAGGTCGTCCGACCGACCCCTACAAAATTTCAAACAAACAGTGACAGTGCCGATGGTGGTTCATCAGATTTAGTGAATGCCTTGAGGAAACAGTTTGATAAGTCGTCGGTGAACGACCAGAAGGGGAGAACCCCGTCCCCGCCTAAACCCGTCAAACCGTCATCGCAGAATTTCTGTAACAGAGATGCGGGGTACGTCACCACCTCAAGCTACGTGAACGATGCCAACGATGGGTTAAGTTTCCAGGAAGGTCAAAGGGTAGAGGTCGTCAAGAAAGACAACAGTGGATGGTGGTTGGTCCGAATCGGGTCAGAAGAGGGATGGGCGCCGAGCACATATCTAGAAAAGGCATGAACTCACTGCGCTTCTTCAGCTTGGATGTTTTTAGTTAAAAGTAAACTGTCGCACAACCTATCTTAATTGGCACTATTAGACATCAAGTATAACTTGTGTTTAAAGATGAGAAGGAGCTGTCACATCACAGGAGTCTGTTAAAAATTTTTCTGCAGATTGAGAACAACCAATATTTTGTCATCTTTGTTAATGAAGAAGGATAACCAATTATGAGGAATTATTCATTGAATAGAATAGTCATTTACATACTGGTATGTGAGGTGATGAAATTTGTGAGTATTTTTTACACTGTCCCAAATTTGCCCATGGAGTTTTTCAAATAGCTGTTATTTCGGGCTGAACAATCATGCATTATGCATACATTAGCAGAGTCTCATGCAATCCCCATAGACTAATGGTCCACTAGATCAAAGGTCCGATAAATGGAAGATTTGTATGCTGCCCTACTTTAGCCTAAGGAAGCAAGTGACAAAATTGTCATTTCTTATGGAGGAGAAATTTTTGTCCGTCATTTACATTGCAATCAATACAATGTCACTTAATATAACTTAATCCTATTTTAACTGGGCTATTTCAGACCAGGTTTTTACTGTTGGGGGGGGGGGTCAATTTGACCCCCCCTCAGATCTCGGCCGTCGATCGCGTGATCGCTGCGAAAATTTGCATGCGCATAGAGCTGGATGTAAACTACACAACTGTATCGTGAAATTTTCAAAAAATTTATTTTTCTATTTTTTAAGTAATTAATTATTGCAAATAAGTGCATGAAATTATGTTTTTGCCTATAACTCACTTACAATAGCTAGTAGAATACTGATTTTTGGTGAAAATATTCATTGACATTTCAATTATCTACAAAAAAATTTGCCAAATTGGAATTAATTTCTTATGTATTTTATTGTTTTGTGAATTTCTAATGTATTTCATTGTTTTTTTCGACCTTTTGTTTTCTGTTGTTTCTTTCGATGAAATTTGTTGGGGACACTTTTGCAATCATAAATAGCGTAAAATTAATTCATTTCAACCAGTTAAAGCAAAAATAATCAGACATTTATGATTTTTGGCTGAAAACACAATTTCCATTGGTTTTGTACACGAGATCACGTTTTTGAGTAATTTTGGGGTTGACATGCATGTATAAAAAGTCACGCAGCGTCGTAACGGTATGTCCGATTTCCGCAAAAATGGTCTCAAAAGATGCGCAAGACTTGAAAGTAAAAAGTCAGCAAGCGACGTGGTCAAAAATGTTCGCGCGGCGGCATGGTCGCGAAATTCGTGGGGGGGGTCAAATTGCCCCCCCCCAGTTAACATAGGGTTAAGTATATTTAAATAGGATTGTTTCTTATCCAAATTTTGCCTGAAGGTACACCAGGCTTACGATGTTTCAAAAACATCAACAGCTCAAATTTAAGTGATTTGTCACTGGTTTTCCTTTAAAGCCACTGACTAACATTTACCACAGTTAAAAAATCTGAGCTACATAATTCCCCATGCTACCAGTGTCTTTGATAAGGTCTAAAAATAAAGCTCTGAAAAAAATTGTATTTCAAAATGATTATTTAGTGCCTTTAAAAAGTGAAAATCGTAAGTTGACCGGATTCACCTGCCCATTTCCTCCCATAGATTTACTGTGTGTAGATCTAGGCTATTTTCTACTCGCCCTGGGTATAAATTGTTTATTCATTCATATCTTGCCAGTGGCAGCATAAATTTCCAAACGTTTGTATTCTAGGGTGTTTATTTGTCCATTTTAACACTACTATGTAGCTCAGATAGCAAAGTTTGACAATTTTTAAAATTGAAGCTCCACAATGTTAGCCTATCACTTTAACCAAAGAAGGGCAATATGGAACCAATGGACGGTGTATCTGACAGTCAAAGTTCATGAACCTGGACTTAAAAGCATGAGTAGTGGTATATGTTTAATTGTACTTGGAGCACCTAGCTCTTCCTCTGTTTCTACATTTTTATTCATTTTGCACAATCGAAACCAAATTAGGCAAGATTTTAAGATGCACAAAAATCAGGGATGTAGTCGAGGCCGGATTTTTGCCGGCCTTGGCCTTGGCCTCGGACCGAGTCACGTGTACAAAGTCTATGGGAAGAATATTTTTCCAGCGGCCTCGTGACTCGGAATGGTCGGCCTCGACTACATCCCTGCACAAAATATGGCTTCCATGTTTGGTCTATCAGACCTTCAGTCTGTTGCACTGTAATCGCACATGCAGATTTTGCAGATGAACTAATCTATGCATGATTTTTGTGTCACCTGTGTAGCAGACGTGAGACATAGGTGCTGCTTTTCCAACTATTCTGTTTGTTTGGAAGTTAATCAATTATGCTAATTTATGCAAATTTATTCAAAATCACCAAAAATGCTACTATTGCTTTATTTCTAGGCACATTTTGATTTTGGTTGTTTTATTGATAGGACCTGGTAAGGGCTTGAAAACTTCTAAACAGAATTTTGAAAATAAGTAATTGTGCTAATTTACGCAAAAATATATTTGGAAGTTAATTGTGCTAATTTATGCAAATTTATTCAAAATCACCAAAAAATGCTACTATTCAAGAGTCACAGAGCACTGTTATAAGGGTGCTCTGCATCATTTCATACTAAAATTTTCACAATTGGGGGAAACGTGATAGGACTTCCGAACTGATTTTTAGCTAACCTGAGCCAAAGGCTCAAGTGAGCTATTGCGATCGCTTTTCGTCCGTCGTCCGTCGTGCGTAAACTTTTACACATTTTCAGCTTCTTCTTCAAAATGCATGATTGGATTTGGCCCAAACTTGGCAGGAATGATCCTTAGGGGGTGGGGATTCAAGGGTCCTCAAATGGTACACTTGGCCCCCTTGGGGGCCCAGGGGCAGGGCCCTAAAGGGCCGAAAGTAGGTAGTTTTCAAACATCTTCTTCTCTAGATCCAGAAATAGTTTAGTTAAACCACTTTGTGTGTAGATACCTCTATATGTGCTGAATTAATGTGCTTCATGACAATGGCCAGGGTGGCCCCCGTTTGGCTCGTAAGGGGGGGGGGGCAAAAGTTTGGGGGTAGGGCCCTATGGGAATAATTCACATTCACATCAATGGATTTAGACCAAACTTGGTGGGAATGATCCTCGGGGGAGGGATAGAGGGTTCCTGGAATGGTACACCAGGCCCCCCTGGGGGCCCAGGGGGCAGGGCCCATACAGGCCCAAACTAGGTAACTTTCTAACCACAAGCCCATTTGTAACCAAACTTGGGTGGTAGATGTGTAACAGGGACCTCAATGTTATTTGGGGGTCAAAGGTCACATATGTAGGTCAAAGGTCAAATGAAGTCAAATGAATATACATGTACCTGCAGGTTTCTTCTTTGGTTGGTATTGGCCCATTTGTGACTAACTTGGATGGTAGATGCTACATGTATAGTGACCTCAATGTTAAATTGGGGTCAAGGTCACATAAGTAGGTCAAAGGTCAAATGTTAAGATACTAGGGTGTGACTTGTTTTTAGCTCACCTGAGCCAAAGGCTCAAGTGAGCTATTGCGATCGCTTTTTGTCC